>JAOTRH010032409.1:0-54483 GCA_034768845.1 Heliamphora exappendiculata
AAGAGCCTTTCAAGAATGAGTTCTTATGAGTAAGTTTTTTTTCTAAATAATCTTATGAAAATCTAAGTTCTTTATGTGTGAATCATAATTTTTGTATGTAGAGATTTTGATATTTAATTTTTTTTTTTTTTGTATAGAGATTTTGATATTTAAGTTGTATATGTATTGAATACTGAAGTCTGAATACATATCTTGATATCTGTATTTGTAACTTGTAAAATATGTTAAATGCATAAATATTGTTTTAATTGATAATTGTATTTTTTTACAAATTTATTGAGTTTATGTTAGTGATAATTTTCTGAATAACAAATTATCTAAATTTTTAAAACTTTTTACAAATTCATTTTTTGAGTAGCTAGCCTACGAGCCCCACCATGTTGCCCTGCCTCGGCGCCTGGGAAACAGTTCAAAAATAGAGGTTGGCCACTCAGGTTATCTCAGGAATTCAAAATCTCTTGATTGATTCATTGACGATCGGAGTTGTTGTTAACAAGGTTCGAGAAGAATCACCTCCAAAATGGATGCTTTGCTTCGAAATCCTAGATCTGCAGCAAACGACACAGCTTTGAGAGCAGTTGTGGCTTCCAAGTAGTCAACATCATAGTTTTAAATAGCGATTTTGTGATACGTAACAGTAACGGTTGTGGTGTAACGATATCGAAAGTATCGAATAATACATATCAAAAATCATGTGTCGCAGACATGAATTTTCTAAAATCATTTTAGCATCAATTCTAAAACTCTATTAATATGAAAAAAAAATACTTTTAATTTAAATATTATCATATTTGAATTAATACCTTGAATTTAGATATGTATAAACATATTATTGCTCAATATAAATATGAAAAAAATAATTGCATATCCCAATAGGTCAATAAGTTTGTACAATTAATAAAGGTATACCTCATTTTTCAAGAGCATAGAAATTCGATGGTAAAAAGAATGTCGTGGTAGAAAAAAAAAATCTTCATACTCCATATTATTATGATTATAACAATGAGTCTGTTACTCAGATGCTCCATGCTCATATCCATAATAAATCACAAATGTTAGTACTCCTAGCACTAGTTACTAGATTATTGTGAATAACCATATGGACCTATAAACCCAACATTACTATGACTAGATTACTTTAAATGCCGAGGATAATAAGAATATTTCATGCTCATATATGGTGGTGGTTGTTTAAGGTAGGGATACTAAAGATATGATGGTAGCTGCTAATGTTGAGCCCCCCCTCATAAGATTGATTAAATTCAAGTTTTTCGAATTGATCTTTGAGTTTCTTATGTCCATAAATATCATTAATATTACGGGTGTCACGTCCCCAAAACCCGAGACAAGGAAAAACACACGAATAACCAGAATACCACAATCCTTTAAAACAAAACCTCATTTTAATCGAAAAGGACTTCAAAGTAAGATAAGAATATTTGAAAAGTGGACTTCCGGGACTCCAATTTAATCATAAGAATGAACCAAAAAGAGTTTGAAATAAAAGAGTTACATTATTTTGAAAATATGAGTAAAAAAAAGTAAACTCGAAAAATGCCCAAATAAACAAACTATTTGAGCTGTCTAAAAATCGCTTGATCAGTCTCTTGTCGTTGGCAACATCTTTAGCCTACAACATAGAAACTGTAACCACGTTTAAACCACTCGATCAGTCTAGGGACAGCTCGATCGGTCTGCTCATGTGATCCATTCTCATTTTTCAAACATTTTAAGCCTCAACACTCAATCATGCCTATTTTAAGCAAGAAAGGCAAACAAGGGTATTAGAAAACCATAAGCCTTGATAAGAAAGGAATCTCTAATCATCAAATTAAGGAGATTTCATATACATTCTTCCAAAAACTTCAAATTTTACATAACATAAGGTTCAATACTATTAACCTAAGGGCTTTTTATTTAGATTTTGATGATTTTTATAATTCATTTTTTAAAAATAAATTGATTTAAAATGATAATATTTAATATTTTTTAAAAAGTAGTGCTGACACAAAATGACAAATGAGTTGACACCTTTAACCATATGAGATGACACATCTCTTAAATAGATTAAACACTTAAGTATTCTTGAATTAGAATATTTTGTATTGACCCCAATTGATAATTGAGTCAACACTTTAAGGCAAAAAATACTTAAAAATCTCAAGTGTATCAACACCTTTGAACAAATGAGTTGACACCCTAACATATTCGTTGAAGATGTTTCAGGCATCAAAATTTTGTGCCAACTTAAATAGAATTTGAGTCGAAGCAAAAGAGCCGAGTCTCTCTACAGTCAAAAGGAGTAGACACAAACTAGGTTTGACTCGACACAAAAGTGCTTTGTCACTTTAGTTAACTGGAATTTTGAGTCGACACAAATTACAAATGAGTCGACACAAAAGTACCGTGGGCACCAACAGATTTTGTGAGTCGACACAAATATATCGAGCCCGCCTGAAAATTTTTTTGAGTTGACACTAAAGTCCAAATGAGTCGATACAAATCTCTCGAGGGTTCCTGCAGATTTTTAATGTTGACACCAAAGGCAAAAATGGTCGACACAAATAGTTCTCTCCAGAATACTGAAGAATAATTGAGTCGACACAAAATCATCAGTGTCGACCCCATTGTGTTGGTGAGAAGAATGCAGAAATAGTGTCGACACCAAAGAAGATCAGAGTCGACGCAACCATTTAAAGAACCATGCCCTAAAAGTTTCGTGTCAACCCAAAAACAAATGTGTCAACACCTACGATGAAAATTCAAATGCGCGGCAGAGTTCAACGGTTAGATTTTTAGCATTAAATACTCATACCTATCTTCAACAGTCATGAAACCTCAAGAGCTTATATAATTAGTTACTCAATAGCATTTAATAGATTTGGAGACTTAAATTCATTGTTGTATTACTTGATTCAAGTCAAAATCCTTTAAGCTCTCATTTATTGTTCATAACTCTAGTTCTTGTATCTCATCTCTTTACTTCTTATTTATTGTCAATTATTTCTGTAAAACGAGTGAGTGATACTACTTATTGAAATCTCCAATTTATTGTATTCAAGGGTGAGTCACCATTTGTCCTTTGAGTGAGTGGGTAAATCTCATCAAAGAAGAACTCAAGAGATTAGAAAAAAAATAAAGGCGTGTTTTTCGTAGGATCATCTTGAAGTTGTAAAAGATTTTGAATACACCCGTAAGCATTCTGGATTAATGAAATTCTCAATGGGAGTCTTGAGGAGTGGACGTACGCTGGGAAAAAACCGAACCACTATAAATTTTTGTGTCTTGTTCATTTTTTCTATCCCTAACTTTTTTAATATTTGTATTACTTTATTCTTTATTTATACTTGCTTTATTTGTTTGCAATATTAAAGAATTTTTGAAAAAGTTTTAAAATTGTTATTATCTTTTTAAGACCCAATTCACCCCCTCTTGGGTTACCTATAACTAATAATTGGTATAAGAATTTGGGCTCTTGTTTTTAACTAACAGTCTAAAAATTTATATGGTAACCACTAGCATCAGACCTATCCAATTTGAATCCCTTATTCAATAGAACAAACTACAATTATTGAAAGGCTAGAATGATAATATACATTCAAGATGTAGACTATGACCTTTGGAGGATTATCATTAATGGGCCCAAAAGACCTACGAAGACCGTTAAAGGAATAATCGTTCCTAAACCAGAAACTGAATGGACCGAAACTGACATTAGAGAGATTTAAAAGAATGCTAAAATCATCAATCTCCTATATTACTCATTTGACCCAAATGAGTTCAATAGGATCTCAACATATGACACCGCCAAGGAAATATGGGATAGACTTGAAATTACCCATGAGGGAACTAACTAAGTCAAGGAGTCCAAAATAAGTATGCTTGTCCACAACTATGAATTATTCAAAATGAAGCATGATGAAATCATTTCTGACATGTTTACTCGCTTTACTGATATTATTAATAGACTAGAGTCTTTTGGCAAGATTTATTTCAATGCAAAAATTGTGAGAAAAATTCTTAGATGCAGGTTTAAGAACTGCAAAGTTAAAGTCACAGCTATCCAATAAGCTAAAGACCCCAACACTCTCAACTTGAAAGATCTTCTTGGATCTCTCATGACTCATGAGATGAATATTAAGATGGACAATGAGGATGACAACAAGAAGAAGACGGGCATCGCCTTCAAATTTTCAACTCATGGCGAAGAATCTGATAAAGACTCCTCAAGTGATGAGAACGAAGATATGACCCTCATCACAAAGAAGTTCAAACACTTTCTTAGAAATTAGAAATAAGGAGGAAGAATGTTCTTCAAAAAAGGACACAAAAGCGAGCCTACCAAATTCAAGGGCAATTCTAATAAATTCAAAAACGATTACAAGAAAGAAGAAATTATTTGCAACGAATGCAAAAAGCCCAGACATGTCAAGGCTGAATGTCTTCAACTCAGGAAGCAGTTCAAAAAGGGCTTCCAAAAGGCTATGATAGCCGCATAGGGCGAAAACGATGACAATAGCTCCGAGGATAAAAGAGAAGAAAACGAGGTTGCAAATATATGCCTCATAGCTAAGGAAGATGACGAGGTAACCTATGACTCTTTCTCTCTTGATGAATTACAAAATGCATTTGAAAATTTGCATGATAAATTGAGAAGAATGGGTGCTAAGAACTTTATTCTAAAAAAGTTGGTTCTTTTCTCCTCAAGTGAAATATAAACCTTGAAAAATGAAAAACTTGCTTTATCAAAATAAATTTCTGTTTTGAAATATAAAAACAAGGTTCTAAATGACAAGGTTGAAGACCTCACTAAAACTGTTTACAAGTTCACTCTTGTAAAGAACAACTTAGACAAACTTCTCGACATGCAAAAATTTGTTTTCGACAAAGTCAGAATTGGGTATAAACCAAAGAAGAAACAAAAATTCTTAAGCAATATCTTTGTCAAAACATCTTCTAATCATACAAATGCTACCTGTTTGTATTACTGTGAACATAAATACACTGTCACACATTGTCTACAAAGAAAATCTTCTAAGTTACTTGTCAAGAAGGTTAAGGTTTCTAGGGGAACACATCCTCAAGGAACTTAACTTCAAAAGACCCAAGAAATTTTGGGTACCAAAAGTTAAAAATTGATTCTTCTTGCAGGTATGTTTCAAGTCCTCATTCATGGAGGGAATGTGGTATCTTGGTAGCGCTTGCTCAAGGCACATGATAGACGACCAATCAATGTTTGCATCCCTCAAATCAAAAGATGGTGAATTTGTAACATTTGGAGACAATAGCAAAGAAAAAATCATAAAAAGTGGTTATATCGGTAAAATTTCTTCTCCTTCTATTGAAAATATTTTGTTTGTTGATGGTTTGAAATATAACCTTCTTAGCATAAGCCAATTTTGTGATAAAGGTCACAAGGTTTTCTTTGATCATGCTAAGTGTATTATTGAAGATTCAATCAATAACAAAGTTATTTTTTAAGGTTATATGCAAGAAAAATGTTTATACATTTAATCTAAATGACCTTTCCAAAAATGACACCAAGTGCTTAGCCGCCTTGAGTGATAATAGTTGGTTGTAGCACAAAAGGCTTGGACATGCACACATGAACTTGATTTCTAAACTTTTAAAAAAAGAATTGGTGATTGAGTTACCCTAAATCAAATTTGAAAAAGACAAAGTGTGTGATGCATGTCAACAAGATAAACAAGTTAAAAGTTCTTTTCATTCAAAAAATGATATTTCAACTTCTAGGCCCTTATAACTATTGCGCATGGACTTATTTGGTCCTACAAGGACTCCAAGCTTTGGAGGCAAGAGATATGCATTTGTTATTATTGATGATTTCTTAAGATACACTTGGATTCTTTTTCTAGCTCATAAGGATAAAACCTTTACCTCATAACTGTCTTAGAGAGTTCAAAACGAAAAAGGTTTTTAAATCACAAGTATCCGAAGTGATCATGTAGAGAATTTGAAAATAAAAATTTTGAAAAGTTTTGTGATGAAAATTGTATTAACCATAACTTCTCTGCTCCTAGAACCCCTCAACAAAATAGAGTTGTTGAGAGGAAGAATAGGACATTGAAACAAATGTCTAGAACCATGCTCTGTGAAAATAATATACCACGATACTTTTGGGCCAAGACTGTCAACACAGCTTGTTTTATCGTGAACGGAGCCATGATACAAGCTTCTCTTAAGAAAACTCTATATAAGTTATGGAATGGAAGAAAACCTAACATCGGCTATTTTTGCGCCTATTGGTGCAAATATATTTTTTTTTTTGAAAAATAGTAAAGAATTTTTGGGCAAGTTCGACACAAAATCTTATAAAAGTATTTTCCTATGATATTCTTTATATAATAAAGTCTATAGAGTTTCCAACAAAAGGACTCTAGTTGTTGAAGAATCTATACATGTTATTTTTTATAAAGCTAATCTTGGTTCTCAAAGAATTTTTGTGAAGATAATTTGATTGACATAGAAAAATGTGTTGAAGACATCTTCATCAAAGAAAAGGAATAACCAAATCAAGAGAAAGCTTCATATCCTCAACAAAATGAAGTCTAACAGGTTGCTGGACCTTCAAATCCTAAAAATTCAGATTTACCTAAAGAGTTGAGGTATGCTCATGGTCACCCAAAAGATCTTATCATTGGTGATCCATGTCAAGGTATCAAAACTCGATCTTTTCTACATAATATTTATGGTAATCTAGGATTTCTTTGTCAGACTGAACCAAAATATTTTGAGAAACCTAAAAACGATGAGTTTTGGACTTTGGCAATGCAAGAATAGCTAAATCAATTTGAAAAAAGTAAAATTTGGACTTTAGTTCTAAGACCTAAGGAACACTCCATCATTGGTATAAAATGAGTTTTTAAAAATAAAATGAATGAGAATAGAGTAGTTCTTAGGAACAAAACTCGATTAGTTGCCCGAGGTTAGTTCTTAGGAACAAAGCTCGATTAGTAGCCCAATGTTACAATCAAGAAGAAGGTATCGATTTTAATGAGACTTTTGCTCTTGTGGCTAGGCTTGAAGCTATTAGGATGTTACTTGCTTTTGCATGTTTTAAAAACTTCAAACTCTATCAAATGAATGTTAAAAGTACCTTTTTAAATGATTTTATCACGGAAGAAATTTTTGTGAAACAACTTTTTATTTTTGAAAATCTAGATTTTCTAAACCATGTTTACAAACTTACCAAGGCTCTTTATGATTTAAAGCAAGCACCTAGAGTATGGTATGAAAGGTTAAACAAATTCTTGATTGAAAATAAATTTTATAGAGAAAAAATTGATACCACTCTTTTCATTAATTCTCAAAGAAATGATATGTTAGTTGTCCAAATTTATGTAAATAATATTATTTTTGGTGCAACTAACGAACTCTTTGTAAGGATTTTGCTAAGTGTATGCATGGAGAATTTGAGATAAGTATGATGGGAGAACTTAACTACTTCCTTGGACTTCAAATCAAGCAAACACAAGAAGGAATCTACATCAATCAAGTTTAGTACACAAGGGACCTATTGAAGAGGTTTGGCATACTGAAAGCAAAATCCATGGGAACCCCCGATGTGTCCTACAACAAAGCTTGACAAGGATGAAAACGGTAAAGCAGTAGATGAAAAACGCTATAGAGGTATGATCGGATCTCTATTATACTTAACTGCTAGTCGTCCTGATATAATATTTAGCGTTTGCATGTGTGCTAATTTCAATCTAGCCCTAAAGAATCACATATGACCGCAGTTAAGCGTATCTTTAGATATCTCTTAGGTACACAAAATTTAGGATTATTCTATCCTAGAGAAATAACCTTTGAGTTATTTGGTTATTCAAATGCTGATTTTACCGAACGTAAAGTGGATAGAAAAAATACAAGTAGAATATGTCAATTCGTAGAACACTCACTAATCTCTTAGTTTAACAAGAAACATAACTCAGTAGCCTTATCTACAGCCGATGCTGAGTACATAGCCTTATCTACAGTTAATGTACACAAATTCTTTGGATGAAACAACAATTATAGGACTATGATTTTTGTTTAGATCATATCTCTATAAAATATAATAACACTAGTACAATCAATATATTCAAGAACCTAATACAATCCTCCAGAACTAAACACATTGAGATTAGACATCACTTTATAAGAGATCATGTACAAAAAAGCAACATCGAACTTGAATTCATAAGCACAGATTATCAACTTACAGACATATTCACTAAACCATTAAATGAAGAAAAAATATGCTATATAAGAAGATAACTTAGTATGTTATGTGCTCTTAATTCATGATTAAAATGCCATACTAACCATATATTTTCAATGTATTTCAATACTTTTGATATTTTGCATTGATGTGTGAAAAGTGTCGACACCACTTGAAAAAGTGTCGACACATATGTGCTTGAGTTGTCTCAAAACTATGTAGAAAAGACACTGCCGGAAAAAGTGTCAACCCATTTTTATATTTATATAGTATTGACTCAAATTCGATGTCTTGCTCTTGGTAAATTTGGGTCGACTCAAAACTTAATCGTATCGATTCAAACAGTCGAAAGTGTCGACTCCTTCTGAAAAAGTGTCGACATAATTTCTTATTTCGAACACCCACACTCATAAAGAAAAGTGTCGACTCAAAAGTCGTTTGTGTCAATACAAATCTTTATACCTATATAAGAGACACCGGTCCCTACCATTCGCGTCGTTTCCTCTCTTTCTCCTTAAGTGATCATCTCCTGTCGTTTTTCACTCCTTTGAAAAATTAGTAGACCCTTCATCTTTTCTCCTCTCTTCAATCCCTCTTCTTGATCCAAGAAGACCCCACGAACAATGGGTAAAGGCAGCAAAAGATCCGGAGATGCTGGCCCGTTAAACCCTAGGGCTTCAAAGAAGAAAAAGACGATGACGGGAACCGAAGCTATAGCAATGTCGGAGGCTCTAAGTTTCAAATCAACCAAGTTTCAACAACTCTAATTCTCATCATTTCTAAATCATAAGGTAATCCTTGGTCGCTCGGTTGATTTTTCTTTTTCTGATTCCATAGAAATGCGCTTTAGAGACTTGTTCTCAAGTCTCGAGTGGGATAGACTACTTCAAAATCGTGACCCTTACTATCCCACTCTTGTAAAGTTTTTTTATGCACATATTCATATTGCATCTATCCCAAGCACCACTATCACCTCTTAGGTGAATGGAACCGAAATACACATGACCTCATCTGTTCTTAATGCAATTCTTTGCATCCCTGAGGGTGAGACTTTTGTCCCCTACAATAAGAGATCTATCGACATAGATGGATTTTCTTTCCATGATGTAGTACGAAAAATTTTTGAGGTTGATGAGATTGAGCCCTCTAAAACCTTATAAGCCAACACTCTCAAATCAGAGATGAGAATCCTTCACCATATGGTCAACCACATCTTTTTACCTCAAATGAGAAAGTTTGGTGATGTATCTTACATGCACATTTTCATAATGTGGTGTATTCTTGAGCGAAAAAACCTAGATCTTAGTTTTCTCTTTATTTTTGACATGCTCCGGTCCTATAGAAAATCCAACTCCTCCCTCCCCTATGGTATGTTTTTTCCCAAAATTTTTTGCCATTTTGGCATTGATCTTTCTAATGAGAAAATGGTCCTCTTATCAAAGCATGACCTTTATGGAGCGTTGTAGACATCCCAATTTGATCCCGCCTAATCTTAGGTGAATCTGATGATGAAAACAAGTAAAATAGTGCCTCAGTTCAATCATCGAGAAGTGATCCAAGCTCGATATTCGAACCCAAAACCTTCAAATCAATGAAATTTTGTCGAACCATCGAAACTTGTTGCCCAAGTACGGGGACCGCCAACTTTCATTGTGGCGACCGCTATAGAACTTTGTGGAAACTCTAGTAAAAAATGGCGACCGCCACCTTTCATCATGGCGACCGTCATAGAATTTTGTAAAAATTTTCAAAAACATGGCGACCGCCAGCTTGCATTGTGGCTACCGCCAACTCCAAATGGCCTAACGTGTCTCAAAACGTGGCAACATCTCATAGTTGAAAATTTCTATAAATACCGTACCCCAGCGTACATTTTCAGTATTAATTTTTGAGTGAAAGAGACTCTGTCGATATATCGAGCGATCCCGAGCTCCAACGCCGAAACCCTGCTGAACCTCCAACCGGCATTGAAGTCTTTGTTGGATCACTACTCAAGGATTGGACCATTGAAGCACATTCCCGACTTGAGGATTCTCCGCCAATCTAGGTACCTCGTTTAGATCCCTAATCCTTCTAACTCCATTCTCTCTCTTTTGGAGTGATCGGGTTAAAAATTCAATTTCAATTCCTTCAATTTCTATAGTTGATCTTGTTCATTTTATGTAATTTAGTAGTTTTTACTTCCTTAGTTGTTAATATTCCCTACATCTCACACTAAGCATATTGTCTCTCTTTTTTTTTTTATTGCTTCATCAATTTAGTGCTAAAATACGTTTACAATTTACAAGTAATTAATGGTGCTAATTGTTATAATAATACACTTACACTAATATGAATGTAGTCATCAATACTGCACTTCACATTTAAGTTAAATTTTCTATTTATTCCTTTTGTTTTGCTAGCATTAGTTTAATTTTCTTTATTAGCATTTATTTTAAATTTTTTTTACTTTTCTTTAATGTTCTAGCACTACATTTTATTTTCTTTTCTTGTATCTTTAATTTAATACTTTATTTTATTTTCTTCTCAGCTTAATATTCTTCTCCTAACTTTTATGGTCTTTTTCTTTTTTTAAGTAGTGTAAAACTCATTTTCTAGCTTTTTCTTTTCTTTTGATTTTCTCTCTTATTAGTAGCTTTAATTTCTTTTTTAATGCACCATTTTCTTTATTGTTCTTTTAATATTACTTTAATACTCCTTTATCGGCATTTTGTCTTCCATTTTCTTTTACCTTTTCTTTTAATATTAGTGTAGTTTTTCTTTATTTCATATTAGTATTCATTCCTCTTTAAAAGCTCCATTTTCTCTTCTTTTCATGTAGCTCCATAACACTTATTTTTCCTCATAAAACCCAAAAATCATAAAAAATGTCTTTTAGTTTAATTCACATTCTTTAAATATATTTTTCTTCCCTTTTGATTTCTTTTTCTCCTTATTTTCTTTTGTTACTTTTAAAAATGTAAATAGTTAGAATTTTCTTTCTTAGTATAACATTTTTTTTAAACTCTTTTTGTAAGTCTCTTTTATAAACTTTCTTTTGAGATTCTTTTTCATACATAGTTTAGTTTGCATTTTTTATTTCTTTTATTCAAACATCTTGTTAATATTAATGCATGTTTTAAGTTCTTTATTTGAAAGTATGTTTAGATTAGTTTAGTTCATCTTTTGTAATAAATCATGTTTATATAATTTTAGCACCTTTAGCCTATTATTTGAACCATACTAGTTTAGTTTATTTTTGCAAATATTGCATGTGGGTATGTTCCATGGATCCTTTAGATAGAAATTGCATGCTGTACGATTTAGGAGTTAACCCTTTTATTTGTTCTAATTTGGAGTGCTATGTACATATGCTATGTATTTTTCATATTTAATTTTGGGTGTTCTCTCATCACATCTATTTTTTTATTTGCATGCATTTGAGAAATTGTACTAAATAACTAATGATGATTTGTAGAGGCCAATCATATGGTTAGGCGAACGGGGTGCCTAACACCTTCCCCGATTCGTACCTGAACTTCCAAACCATTTTTCTCTAGTTAACGTTCTCAAGATCAGTAGCAATTTTTATTTTTCTTAGTTTTTTTCAAAAAATAAGTGACGACTCAATTTTTAACAAAAATAAATTTTCTAAATTTCGGTTTTCAAGATGTTAAAGTATATTTTTTTTAAATATTTTTGAATCCCCGTATTTTTGAAACATTTTCAAAACCCCTAAATCGCAATGCCACAGTATTTTCTTGCGACTCTGTTGGGGACTGGTTTATAAAATCAAATAAGATGGCTAAACTTGAAATCATCATTAGTTCTTAATAAAATTTCTCATTTGCATTTTCACATGCATGTGCATTGTTCTTCAACCCCCCTGCCTGGTCGACTCGATGCCCAGAACGTTCATCCGTTTCGGGGATTGTTGAAAAAATGGACAACCCTTGCTGACTGTACTCTTCCATAGGTGCAGTAAAAGAGTTCGGGCGTACCCCTTGACCATGTCCTGCACTACTCCAGGCATGGGATGTATATATCCGGCTCTATTCAGAAGGTACCATGTTCAAATTGACCAAAATTAACGTTTTACATATAGTACACTTATAACCCCCCAATTAAGTGCTGCTAACCCTAGTAGGATTATGTGTTTTCTTTACTGTATATTTTGATTGTATATTGTTCAAATTAGGCTAGTCATTTTTTCGGGTTGGCCCGAATTTTTCTGTTATCCTTTGCTTAGGTTAGCTTTTCCTTCGGATTTTTACCTGAATTTTTGGTTTTTCACCCCGATCGATTTCTCACACCGTAGTTTTCTTCCCGGGGTCATGCCCGTGTTTTGTTTTAACACCTTTAGGGTAGTCTCTCTCTCCTCCGGGTTCTTCTCGGATTGTCAGTTCTTCCCTGTTGTTGTATTAAGGCTTCTTCCCGGGGTCATACCCGTGTTTTGTTTTGGACCTTTAAGATAATTTTGCCCCCTTTCGAGTTCTTCTCAACTTGCTAATTCTATACCCCATTTTTGTCTAAGCTTGCTTTCTTCAAACCCTTTACTTTCGACCTGTGTGAGAAAATTTTGTTTTTCTAATATTATGCTGCCTATTTTCCTTTAGAATCATAGGTCGAACCAGTCTCTTGAGGGTTAGAATAATCTTCTTGCCGGAACGCCGTCCACTTAGATAAAACATTTCCTCTAGAATTTGGTTGATCTATCCCATTTGGTTCTCATCCTGGATTTTCAGATGTTCAGTTGTTATGCTGCTGGTATGAGCCTGACAGGGGCATTATTTCAGTTTCAGCTGTTTTGGGTATCTGGGATATTTGATGTCTATTGTCCGAATTCTTTTGAAAAATGTCTGAGATTGGTTGTTTTGCTTGTGGGATCTAGGTTTTTTGTGGGTTACCATTGATCTGAAAAAAATACAGTCGACATGAGCTTGGGTAAGATCAGAATCAGGCAGACTTCGCAGAGTATTTGAATCAACCGACATGGCAAAAAATGAAGTTAATCTAACAGCCTTGATAAGGGCTATTACCGAGATACAGCGGGCTGTGGAGCTATAGACCCAGGCTCAAAACCAGTGCCAGGTGCAGATACAAGCAATTCAGGCCCATATGCTCGGTGTGAATGGACAGCCAGACAATACGAACGAGAACGGTGAAAACTTTTGGGATGACAACTAGGGACTAGTGATACTGCAAGTTGCTGTGGCACCTCGGGTTCCCCGACCGATTGTGGTAGAAGATGAAAATACCGCTCAGTCTAGGAAATCCGCGTTGGCGAAAAAGATTGACCGGATGAAAAAGGTGCTGAGGAAAGCTAAAGAAGTAGAAGAATATATGCTGGATGTAGGTGATTTGTGCTTATTCCCAGATGCAAAACTGCCTGAGAAGTTCAAGATGCCAGAAATGAAAAAGTTTGGCGGCACTGAGGATCCCCGTAACCACCTGAGAATGTATGTTCGCACACTCTCCTCCATGGGGATCGATGATTAGCTTAAGGCCCAATTGTTCCATTGGTCGCTTTCTGGGGCTGCGCAAAGATGGTTTCTCTCGCTGAAAGTGGCCAAAACAAAAACATGGGAGGACATAGCCACCGCCTTCATTAGTGAGTACAGCTACAACGTCCAGCTGGACGTCACTACTCGAGAGCTCAAAACGACCTGACAGGAGAACTAAAAGTCTTTTGTTGATTTTCTAACCCGGTGGAGGGGCAAGGCCACCAAGATGACAAATCGACCCTTTGAGAAAGAACAAGTAAGGATAGTGGCGGAGAACCTACAGCCCCCGTTGAAGCGTTATTTGAACACGCAACCACTCTCTACATTCGAGCAGTTGTTTGATGCTAGGGTTCATATAGAAGATGCAATCCAGTCTGGGGATATTGAAAAGACCAAGCCAAGCCAGAAGCCCAGAAGGAATTTTTCCACAAATAACCAGAACCAATCCACTACCACCAACCTCGTGTCCTGCTCAAACGAGGTAAACCTGCTGAACCCATCCTCTTCCGTCCAGCAGTCCAATAATGCACAACAATCAGATAACAGCCAACAGCAACAAAGGCCAAGGAGGATGTTTACTCCCCTCAACATTTCTTTATCCACCGCCATGAATCGACTCATTGAGAAATTGCTCATCAAACCATTAGATCCCATGCCTGTACTCGACCCGCTTCCTCCGAGATACAATGCCTCTCAATACTGCGCCTTCCACCAAGGCCACGGGCATTTAACAGACAAATGCATGAGACTTAGTCATGAGATTCAGAATCTCATTGACAACAAAGTGATCTCTCCTCTATCAGCTACCCCAAAGCCGAATGTCACTACGAACCCATTACCAAATCATGCCAAGCAAGCTGGGGTAAATTACATGTCTCTGGGGGAATCAGAGGACCCAAGTCAGCACATCTGTTCAGCACACCTACCACGCCCTCATGTTTCAATAACTAAAGATCAGACAACATGCTCGTTCATGATGATTAGAGGTCGTCAAGACAGGATGAAAGAATAGAATGATAATGCTTGGGAATGGTATCGACCGCTAATCTAAGTCTACCCACAAGAGGAGGAGCGCAACGAAAAAGAACACTGGCCATTAAATTATCCAGCCCGACCCTATGGATTCGGTCACATGCTTGATGGAAACACCCTTCCCTAACTTTTTGAGGAAGAGATACATGTCGACGAAATATAGTCCTATTGGTTGGTAAGAGTTGTATTAAAGTCAGATGGGGCCAAGTTGACCAACTTCTGGACCGCTCAAGAACAACAAGTGAATTTTATTAAAGAGGGCATCTGGGAGGAAATCGATAATACATGGGCTATTGAAGATGACGAGAAAAGAAGGGAAAGGACAGCCGTTAGTAACCTAAGTGATTTATGGGCGTTTGAAAGACCTCTGCACATAGACGAAGTGAGACCGACTGACAAAATGATGCCAGGATTATGAGATCCCGAAGAGGGCGTGGAACACCTAACTAGAAGTGGATGACATTTTAAGCCAGCTCAGCTAGAGAGAGGACAGCTAAGTGGGAAAGAGAAAGAGACAGAGCAGGAGGAGGATAATGATGTACTGAGACAGTTGAAAAAGACATAGGTCAACATCAGTATCTGGGGCTTATTGATGGCCTCGCATAAGCATAGACAAGCTATTTTGAAGGTGTTGAACAAGACCAATGTCTCGATAGATGCAATCCCTGAGCAGCTTATTGGACTTATTCTGTCAGCCGCTGAACCAAAAGTCATTTCCTTTTCTGATAAGGATTTGCCCGCTGAAGAAAAAAGTCACAACAAGTCGCTACACATCACCGTCAAGTGTCTAGAAAAGTGGGTCCCGATAACCCTCATTGATAATGGGTCTGCTTTGAATGTTTTCCCATTAAGAACGGCCGTCTGCTTAGGGATAAGGCCAGACCAGTTCACTCCCTACAATCAAGGGGTGCGAGCCTATGACAACACAAGAAGGGATGTACTAAGACTGGTGTCATTCGCCATTTCAGTAGGACCTCTAGAGACGTCAGTTGAGTTTCACGTGCTGGATGTGCCGGCGTCCTTCAATTTGCTACTGGGTAGGCCACGGCTGCATGACCCAAATGTTTAAGCAGTACCATCGACCCTTCACCAAAAACTAAATCTGATAAATAACGAGACATGTTTAACCATTCACGGAGAAGACAGCATTCATCCCCCGAGAGGAGGAGATGGCACGACCCTGTTGGAAGTACAGCATAGTGAAGATGATGTATTGCTCAGTGATTTTTAGTTTGATGAAGCACAGGCTGTTCAAACACTCATGAATGAAGAAGAAAGGTATGTCAACCCGTGGGCTATAACAATGATGAGAAGAATGTCCTTCTTCGCTAGCATGGGATTAGGGCGCAAGTAGTAGGGAATCCCGGAACCCATTCAGGTATTGCCGACTTCACACCGTTTTGGTCTTGGGTATAAACCAACGGAAGAAGATCTGGAAGGGCCTAGAAGGGGAAGAAAGGATAATTATTCTGGGGTACTAAATGGATACTTCGTCAAGGAAGGAAAAAATTTTCCGTATTGTGGCTTTTTAGAATCGTGGATCGACGAAGAAACTCATAAAAGGCTGGCAGGGTTGGAGATCTTTTTCAGCCATCACTTGTCTGACACAGAGGAGGAAGAGGCATTGGAAGGGAAAAAACAAGGAAAGAAAGACCAGGAGGAAGACTGGGCTGACAAACTCGATGGTACTGACATGGGAGTGCTGTTTAATGAGAAAATGGCTCAGCTGTAGGTGACTGATCAGGGCTGCTTCATGATGGATTTCGGAGCACTAGTAGACTACACCAAGCTTATCGTCGATGCGGCTGCAAAAGATGTGAAGAATTGGACTATCGAGTCTGGTGATGAACACATTATTTATCCTGAGTTTAGGATTGAGTCAGAGTCTGTAATCGAGGGCACATCTGTTGAAACACCTCTTTCTGCTTTTACTATCGAGTTTGTAATTCCCTTCGTTCTTAATGAAATGAACAAGATTTCCGGTTACTCTGGTTTATTTGATTTATTTTATACGCTTTCTGACGATTTTGAATTCGACGGGGATATTTCCAAAGAAGTAAGATTTTCAATAAAAAGAGAAGAAAAAATGTGTGCCCAACCAATAATTGAAGAAACTTTATCAATAAATATGGGTAATGAAACTAACCCGCAAAATGTTCAAATTGGTTCTTCTTTATCCCTAGCTGAACAAGAACAATTAATAACTTTATTAAAAAAATTCAAAGATGTATTTGCATGGTCTTACAAAGATATGCCCGGAATTGACCCCGATATCGTCCAGCACTATATCCCCTTATACCCTGATACCAAATTGGTCAAACAAAAATTAAGACAGGTCCGGCCAGAATGGGCCCTAAAGATCAAAGAAGAAGTCGCCAAACAGATCAACGCTGGATTCCTAATGGTAACCGAGTATCCAAAATGAGTAGCTAATATATTGCCAATTTTAAAGAAGGACGGTCGTATCCGAGTTTGCGTGAATTTTTGGGACCTCAATAATGCCAGCCAAAAGGACGATTTTCCACTACCGCACATCGACGTCCTAGTAGACAGTACAGCGGGGCATACCTTGCTGTCATTTATGGATGGCTTCTCTTGGTACAACCAGATTCTGATGGAACCCGAAGACAGAGAAAAGACGACATTCACCACGCCTTAGGGGACCTATTGTTATCGTGTAATGCCGTTTGGCTTGAAAAATGCAGGGGCAACCTATCAAAAGGCTGCAACTACTTACTGCATGACATGATACATAAGGAGGTCGAGGTGTACGTGGACGATATGATAGTAAAATATAAGGATTGGGATGGTCACATCACAGCATTGCAAAAATTCTTTAAAATGATTCAAAAATACAAGATGCGGCTCAACCCGCAGAAGTGTGCATTTGGGGTCACTGCTGGAAAAATGATTTGGTTCATGATCACTCAACGAGGCATTGAAGTCGACCTTTCGAAGATCAAGGCAATTTTAGAAATGCCTCCTCCAAAGACCGAACGAGAAGTCAGGGGTTTTCTGGGAAGAATTTAGTTCATTAGTCGCTTCATAGCCAAATTGACAACTACTTGTGAGCCACTCTTCCGTCTGCTGAAGAAAGAAGTTGAGTTTGAATGGGAACAGAAATGCCAAGACACGTTTGATGTCGTACGACAGTACTTGCAAAACCCTCCTATTCTAGCTCATCTTGAACCTGACAGGCCACTGATTCTTTACTTGTCAGTGACTGACTAAGCTATGGGATGTATGCTTGCATAAGAAAGAGAAACTGGAATTGAAACTGTCATCTACTACTTAAGCAAGAAGATGACAGGGTCAGAAATACGGTACACACCACTGGAGAAGACATGTTGGGCTTTGGTTTGGGCTTCCCAAAAGCTGACGAATTACATGATGTCTTTCACAGTGAATATCATCTCCCGGATGGACCCATTGAAGTATCTGTTCGAAAAGCTGGCATTGACAAGAAGGCTAGCCCGATGGTTGCTGTTATTATCTGAGTTCGATCTAAAGTACGTCACCTGAAAGTCAATCAAAGGCAGGGCAGTGGCAAATTCTTGGCCGATCAACCAATTGAAGGAGGTGAAGACACGGAGTTTCAGTTTCCTGACGAACAGCTAATGAAAGTTGGGGATGACAAATGGACTCTATATTTTGATGGCGCATCCAATCAATGTGGCTACAGAATAAGAGTCCTTGTCACTCCTGACGAATCACATATCCCGTTATCTCTAAAGCTCAATTTTGAAGTCACCAACAATTAGGCTGAGTATGAAGCATATTTAGCCAGATTGGAGGCAGCTGAAAGTCAAGATCTCTAAGGTCGCCGGTAGGACTAAACCTTTCAATCAGCCATGGAATGTCAAGGCAATCACCTGATGTCAATAGAGAAGCTTCCCTTCTAAATAGACCACAAAGTTGCATCACCTGCTGCCTAACTGAAAGAAATGGAGTGGGAATGACAACAAAACTTCGCGGAGTCAGGTCCATACTGGCAACAAACTCCTCCACAGTGGGGCAGAGTTCTTCAAGACCAAACCGAAAGACGTGAGATTACGGATCCCACAATTGTGCAGCAGCCATCAGTAAAGGTCTGTTAACCTTCACAGTCCTCAGTGAGAAAAGGGCATTAAGGCCTAAAGGGGAAAAGTTTAAACATTCGATATGGGAGAATTCCTCAATCCATGAAGAAAGGGGATTGGCCATCAGAGTCCGAGCAACGGCAAATGGGGTCTCCAGGACAGTATTTATAGGGCAGAAAAGGGCGGAAAATTAAAAATTCAGTAAAAGGCACACTTATTGTGGCGGCCGCTACATTGGAATTGACGATCGCCAACTCCAAAAAGCACAGTACAGTGACATCGGCCCTTTAACTGGGCAACTGCCAAGTTTGAAATAGCAACCACCATATCAGTTTCCTTGAAAGTGGCGACCGCCATGTTGGATCATGGCGGGTGTGGGACAGTTTGCAGTTTGTGTGATCTGTATCAGTCGTGGCACCTAAATTATGCATCCAAGGCAATTTGAATAACAAATAAAGAAAAATCATGCAACATATGAACATATGAGGTAATAAATAGTACTAAGGGCAAAAGTGCATTAAAAAGTAGTAGAATGTAACAAGGTAAAAAAAACTAGGGCACCCAAGCCCAATAAATAGTAAACTGGGGCACACAGGACCATGAAGCAGATAAATGTGTCAAACTGGGGCATACAAGCCCATCAAAATAAATCAAGAAATAAATGAAACTGGGGAAGGGGGGAGCTCTCTCTCTCTCACTAATGCCTGGGGCGGACCCGGCGAGAGGAAGGACCAACCTCGTTCGAGCTAACGTCCTCAAAGAGCCTCTCGATGTAGTCATCATCGTCACTGCCAGAAGAAGAAGATACAGCTTTGGATCAGCTCCAAGAAGATGAGACTGACCCTCTAGAACGAGCCCGAGAAGATGCCCGAGAACTGCGACCTCGAGTCAGGCCTGGAGCTGGAGTAGGTGGCCTAACAGGAGCCTGTGGTGGTATTATGCCGGTGGCTGGGACTAGAGGCTACCAGAAGAAAACTAGGATCAGAACATAGTACAGAAAAGCACAGAAACTTTAGAAAGATTTGAGAGAATACTTACTATGGCTGTAGGAGTGAAAGCAATGCCAGCTGCTCGTATGGTGGCATCAAGATGACGGATCAATGCTCTCTGACCCGTAAGTATCAGCAATAGACGATCCACCCATGCCTGATTAAACTACAGAAAGGAAAAGAAGAGGTCAGTTAGCCAAATAAAGCAAAAAATGCAAGAAAGAAGTAAGGATAAGGAAATACCTGGCCAATCTCTTCTCTGAACTCAGAAACTGGCGGGACTGGAACAGGAAGGGAGAAGGGGAAGCCATAGGCAATGGTCTGAATCTCCTAAGGAATCTCCAGACCTATCACTCCTCCGGCTCCAGCAGCTCCAGCTCCGGGGCCAGCAACTCCAGTAGCAATGGCATCAGCATCCTCTGGTGCCTGTCCCATCCTCCTACCACCAGGACTAGCCGGGCCAGGACCTAAGGGACCCATCAGGTATGCCCGGACCTAGGCTGCGTAGACCCCCTCCGGCACCAGTAGCTCCGAAACTAGGGTCCCCACTGTCTCCAGTAGCAAGTCGACGGGCCCCAAATGATCAGTCCGGCGCATACGGACTAGTGGGACCACTGGGATCCGAAAGTGATCCAGGCTGAGCGACTGGCGAACCACTCGCTCTCCCAGATAATACTCCCGCCCAAATGGGCCCTCCAAGAGGATACACCTCGCAGCAATGTCACGACTACGCATCAGATCCGCGCCAGCCCGATCCTCTATGCCTCTCTAGACGTCCCAATGAACCTGCAGTAATACAAACAGAGAGCAGTGAATACAGTACAGCTTGATAGCAAGTGTACAGAATATAGTAATCAGTGTGCATATATAGTACAGAGAACGGCATAGAAAATAGTAAAAATAGTACCTGGTCGAGTCAGTCGGTCCAACAAAATTCAGAACCGATCAATGTCTTTCCCCCCGGCTTTCTTCCCCTTCAACCCTCGGGACCACCGGCTGCTCGGGCAATGACCAGAGGGTCTACTGTAGAGTTTACCGGGACATGAAATCTGAGGAACTCATAAGTCCACAACTGCAAAGAAGAAGATGTCTGCAAGCAAATAAAAACAAATAACAGAAATGAGTGAAAAGTGCATAAACTAAATCATACCTCCCAGACCCTCCAGTATCCCCTAATACTGAGCTCCTGGGGAAACCGGGTCAAAGTCCGCATGAAGCTGTAGAGCGTAGCCAGAGCAGCACCTCCCCAGTCGTACGAAGCAACTCGATTAAGACGAGCCAGGCCGCCCAAGTAATGCAAGTGGATGGTATTCTCCTTGTTCGAAAATAAGGAGGTACCAAACATATACATCAAGAAGCCTCAGGCGACCCACTCGTAGTAGCGAGGCTCGGTGCACTGGAAGTGTCGGAAGTGGTCAAAGAACCAAGTGTATCTGACTCGATCCCGGTCCATCTGCGCAGGGACAGCCCCAAGAAAATACAGCAGTGCGTCGGATGACTGAGCTATGGATGGATCAAATGGAATAGAGGCACCACCCACTCGGATGCTCGTGGTGAGTGCGAAGTCCAGAGGCGTAAGGGTGGCCTCGAAGGTGGTGAAATGGAAGGTGTTGGTGGTATCCCACCACCGCTCGGCTAGGGCTGTCAACCATACCCGATCATTGCTCGTCCTACCCGACAAGGATATGAAGCGAGCAAAACCAAAGGCATCGATGTAAGCCCGGTTAAGAGCAGGAATGGCATCGTACCACTCCAACACCTCCCCGGGCACAGAACCTTCGAAGTCTCGGACGTAGTGACTAGCCTGTAAAGGGAAGATAGATAGAAAATACATGAAGAACAGATCAAGCAAGCAAAGTGCAGGAAAACAACTGAGAACAAAATCTAGGTTCCTTCGGTCCTTTCAAGCCCAAGGCACCCTAACCCTAGGTTTGTGATTTCTGCACATTCTAGTAACCCTAAGTCCTGGTCTACCAGGAAAATCTCTTTCATTCTATGCTAATATTCTTCCCAAAAATAAAAAAATATAACAATAATTTTGTGTTTTGCCACTTTTACCCTAACCTTTTAGGATTAATTTTTTAGGAATCTTTGAAAATTTGCCCCCAAAAAAATTAATAATAACAATAATAATAAAAATAAAATAAGATAAAATAAAATATAAAAAAAAATCTTCCTAAAATCACTCAGATTCTCAAGCAGTTTCTTAAGATTTTTCTCAAAATTTTAAGAATTTCTTACAATTTCCAAACATTTTTCCCAAAACTTTTAGGTTTTTCTAATAATTTTCTTCAAAATTTTCTTCAAAATTTTTCTTAAAATTTTTTCCAAAATTTCTAGAATTTTTTAACAATTTTCACAAAATTTTCGCCAAAGTTTTTAGGATTTTCTAAGTGTTTTAGCAAAATTTCTAGGATTTGATTTTCTTAAAATTTTTCCCAAGATTTCTAGGATTTTCTAACAATTTTCTCAAAATTTTCTTCAAAACTTTTAGGATTTTTTATATATTTTTAGAAAAAAATTTAGAATTTTCTAACAATTTTCTCAAAAAAATTTTCAAAATTTTCAAGATTTTCTTAAAAAATTTTCCAGAATTTCTAGAATTTTCTAATAATTTTCTCAAAAATTTTTTCAAAATTTTCAAGATTTTCTTTAAAAAAATTTCAAATTTTCTAGGATTTTCTAACAATTTTCTCAAAATTCTTAGGATTTTCTATGATTTTTCGCAAGTTTTTTAGGATTTATTTTTAAAATCTCTCAGGGTTTCTCTTGATTCACTAAAAATGTTTTCCTAAATTTTGTAGGATTTTTAAAAAATTTCCTAAAGGTCTTTGAAATATCCCTTAAATTTTTAAATTTTGATAAAAATAACCCTTTTAATTTTCATGCCCCGAAAATAACAAAATTTCCCCTTAAACTTTTATGTTTACAAATAAATAATAATTGCCCATTTTTGCTGTTTGCTCAGAATTCTAGTATTCATACTATTTTAATCTCTATCGCATAGGTACCTAAGCTAAGTTTCAAATTCCAATCAACATCCGTATCATCAAAATCATTCAACACATCAAAATAAATCATCAACATCATCATTACATCATCACTTGGGGGATCCTAGGTAAGCGTCTACGTTTGAGATATTTCATACTCTGGTATTGAAATAGTAGGGTTAGGATACTTACCGATGGGCGCCGATGGGACATGTGATTGTCGGGCTCTCGTAGAAGAACGTCGGCAGCAACTGCATCATCAAGAGGCTTGTAGCGTCTCATCCCACGTGGAACCACACGGTGAGGCAATGAGCGTAGGTGTGCAGGTCGAAGGGGGCCGGATGACCCTTTCTAGCATTGGGATCCAAGAAATCTGCCATCGCGGCCTCTGCAGCAGCATCAGCAGCCGCTTGAGCCTCAGCAGCAGCTCGTGCCTCCTCAGCAACACGGCGGGAGACAAGCTCTGCCTCGAGCATGAGAGCATCCATCGCAGCAGTGGGCTGCGTGGAAGTGCCCCCACTAATAGGAGCGACACCCATATAGGAGCCCTCAGTAGTAGAGGGGTCCCGTCGTACCCCCAAGTCGTCATCCTCATGGCCTTGGCCTGCCATGAAGAGGAATGGAATCGCGAACAAGAGTGTGAACATCGTGTGAAGCAGAAAGAAGTGAAAAGAAAGTGAGAGGAGGCTTGGAAGCTAAGGGAGAGACGAAAGAGAGACGAAAGAAAAGCTTGAGAGCACCGGAGTTTAGAGAGAGAGTGAGGAAGGAGTGAATGAACCTGATCCGCGCGCCTCAAAGGGTCTTATGCGCGCCTGGAGTTGGCAGTCGCCATATCCAGTGTTAGCAACCGCCAGGTATTCCAAGAGTTTTGTAGCGACCGCCATCTTAGAGGGGATCTTATCCGGCGGCCGCCATCTTTAGAGCGTTTTAATAGTGGCGACCGCCATGTCAGTAGAGAAACGGCGCCAGTCTGTTAACGGTCACGTCAGTGTTTTGGCAGGGAGGGGCTGTTTGGTCCTTTTTAATGTGTGCTTTATTATAATCCTTCTTTTTTTATCACTTTTAGAAAAATAAAATTTTGATTATTTTCCTTTAAAAGAATATTTATGAGTATGTTTGTTTCTAATAAACTTTTCAAAAGTAATTTTATAAATTTCAAAAGTTTCTTAAATACTACAAGAAAATTTTGTGTTTAGAAATAATTTTTGTTTTAAACCCTTATATTGATTTGGTATTTTCTCCGGATAAATTTAATTTTAAGCTGTAATTTGGCTTTTAATTGTTTTTATCTCACGTCTCGTTCCGAATCTTTATATCTTAACTCGACCTCTTAATTCGCAATCTTTCTTCCCGATAAATCAAAATTTTCAACCGTAGCTTGGCTTTCGATCATTTCTGTCTCATTTCCGATAAACCTAATTCTAAGTCTCACATTCTTAGATCCTGACTTAACCTATTAATTCGATGTTTACCTTGGCGATCCTCCTCATGACCTTAAACTGACTCGGTTCTCCTCGTAATCATAAACTGACTTGTCGGTCCCCCTCATGACCTTAAACTGACTCGTCGGTCCTCCGCATAACCTTAAACTGACTCGGTCCTCCTCATGACCATAAACTGACTCGTCGGTCCTCCTCATGACCTTAAACTGACTCGTCGGTCCTGCTCATGACCCTAAACTAACTCAGTCCTCTTCATGACCATAAACTGGCTCGTCCTCCTTATGACCATAAACTGGCTCATCGGTCCTGCTCGTGACCCTAAACTGACTTGGTCCTTCTCATGACCCTAAACTAACTCGTCAATCCTCCTCATGACGCTAAACTAACTCGGTCTTTCTCATGACCAAAAACTGACTCGTCGGCCCTCCTCATGACCTTAAACTGACTCGTCGGTCCTGCTCATGACCCTAAACTGACTTGCATTGCATTACACTATACTTGTCATGCATCATTGCATCCTTACATTTTGTCCCATGAACTACGTTCTGGTTTGATCCCTAGTAAAAGGGGTACGTAGGCAGCTCGATAAAAAAATTCGAGTACGACCAACATTATATGCATGCTTGTGTGTTTGTGGCCTAAGATTGATGGCTCAGTCAAATGGTTGTTGTCTCTAGATCTTTGATATAACTTACTCCACGCATTGCTACGCAAATTATATGAAAGAGAGGCAACTGTAGACACCCTAATTTGACCCCGCCTAATCTTAGGTGAATCTGATGATGAAAACATGTGAAATAGTACCTCAGTTTGATTCTCGGGAAGTGATCCAAGCTTGGTATTTGAATCCAAACCCTTCAAACCAATAAAATTTTGACGAACTATCGAAACTTGTTGCCCAAGTAAGGCGACCGCCAACTTTCATTGTGGCGACCGCCATAGAACTTTGTGGAAACCCTAGCCAAAAATGGCGGCCGCCACCTTTCATCATGGCGACCGCCAACTCTCATCATGGCGACCGTCATAGAACTTGGTGAAATTTTCCAAAAATATGGCGACCATCAACTTGCATTGTGGCGACCACCAACTCCAAATGGCCTGACGTGTCTCAAAACGTGGCAACATCTCATTGGTTGAAGAATTTTGTAAATACCGTACCCTGGCGTACATTTTCAATAGGAATTTTTGAGTGAAAGAGACTCTGCCGATATATTGAGCGATCCCGAACTTCGACGCTAAAACCCTGCTGAACCACTGACCGACTTTGAAGTCTTGCTTGGATCACTACTCAAGGATTGGACCATTGAAGCACATTCCCAACTTGGAAATTTCTCGCCAATCTAGGTACCTCGTTTAGATCCCCGATCTTTCTAACTCTTTTCTCTCTCTTTTGGAGTGATCGGGTTAAAATTTTAATTTCAATTCCTTCCATTTCTATTGTTGATCTTGTTTATTTTATGTAATTTTGTAGTTTTTACTTCCTTAGTTGTTAATATTCCCTACATCTCACACTAAGGACATTGTCTCCTCTTTTTTTTTTTATTGCTTCATCAATTTAGTGCTAAAATACGTTTATAATTACAACTAATTAATTGTGCTAATTGTTATAATAATACACTTACACTAATATGAATGTAGTAATCAATACTACACTTCATATTTAAGTTAAATTTTCTTTTTATTCTTTTTGTTTTGCTAGCATTAGTTTAATTTTCTTTATTAGCATTTATTTTAAATTTTTTTTACTTTTCTTTAATGTTCTAGCACTACATTTTATTTTCTTTTTTTGTAATTTTAATTTAATACTTTATTTTCTTTTCTTTTCGGCTTAATATTCTTCTCCTAGCTTTTTTGGTCTTTTTCTTTTTTTAAGTAGTGTAAAACTCCTTTTCTAGCTTCTTCTTTTCTTTTGATTTTCTCTCTTATTAGTAGTTTTAATTTTCTTTTTAATGTACCATTTTCTTTATTACTCTTTTAATACTAGTTTAATACTCCTTTACCGGCATTTTGTCTTCCATTTTCTTTTACCTTTTCTTTTAGTATTAATGTAGTTTTCCTTAATTTCATATTAGTATTCATTCCTCTTTAAACGCTCCATTTTCTTTTCTTTTCATGTAGCTTCATAACACTTATTTTTCCTCATAAAACCCAAAAATCATAAAAAAAAAATATCTTTTAGTTTAATTCTCATTCTTTAAATATATTTTCCTTCCCTTTTGTTTTCTTTTTCTCCTTATTTTCTTTTGTTACTTTTAAAAATGTAAATAGTTAGAATTTCCTTTCTTAGTATAACATTTTTTTAAAACTCTTTTTATAAGTCTCTTTTATAAACTTTCATATTTTAGTTTGCATTTTTTATTTCTTTTATTAAAACATCATGTTAATGTTAATGCATGTTTTAAGTTCTTTATTTGAAAGTATGTTTAAATTAGTTTAGTTCATCTTTTGTAACAAATTATGTTTAGGTAATTTTAGCACATTTAGCCTATTATTTGAACCATTTTAGTTTAGTTTATTTTTACAAATATTGCATGTGGGTATGTTTCATGTATCTTTTAGATAGAAATTGCATGCCGTATGAATTAGGAGTTAATCTATTTATTTGTTCTAATTTGAAGTACTATGTACATATGCTATGTATTTTTCATATTTGATTTTGGGTGCTCTCTCCTCACCTTCATTTTTTTTATTTGCATGCATTTGAGAAATTGTATTAAAGAATCAATGACAATTAGAAGAGGCCAACCGTATGGTTGGGCGAACGGGGTGCCTAACACCTTTTCCGATTCGTACCTTGGCTCCTGAACCTTTTTATTTGGTTAACGTTTTCAAGATCAGTATACATTTTTATTTTTCTTAGTTTTTTTTTAAAAACTAAGTGGCGACTCTATTTTCAATAAAAAGAAAAAAAGAAATTTTCAAAATTTTGACTTTCAAGGTGTTAAAGTATTTTTTTTTAAACATCTTTGAATCCCCGTATTTTTGAAATATTTTCAAAACTCCTAAATTCCAAAGCTACAAGGGTCTACTTTAAAACATATGCAAATTTCCAAGATTGACAGAGTTTGGACCACTTAATGTGGTACACTATCCATTCCTACAAATCCCTCTGCGTCACAGGGCTTCTCTCCCATTAGGGTTGACTTTGATTCCCCCACTCCACCTTCTGCTAGAACTGACACGCTTGGACCTTCCTTTGCTCCCTCTCATGCTCCTTTCCCTCCTCCTGCACCTATTGATGTTCCATCTGCTCCTTCTACCTCCTCTGCTGTTTCTCTAGTCAATCTTTCAAAAGTTGTATCTTTGGTTAAAGGTCTATCCTCCTCCTTATCATCTTTCCAAACTAAGATTAATCAAGACATGTTTGATCTAAAATAGCTCTATATCTTTCTTATCCGACAAAGTTAAACACTTGGACAAGACCAACCGAGCCCTCCAACGTGGTGTAGAAAATGCCACAGATACTGGGAGAGCCCTGTGCAAGACAATAGACGACAGTCTTGTCTCCATAATCAACTCGATCAAGGCGATCCTTCAGCATGTGCAAAAAGAGTACGACCAAGGTATTGTCACAGCAGTTCAAGCCAACTCCCAAAAAGTTGAAGAGCATCTCAAATGGCCGTAAGATGTTTAGGGCAAATAGTTCAAGCCCAATGAACTAAAGGAAGAAAAAGCTGCACATTTAAAGCGTGAAGCAAATTTGACTCTTGCTGTTACCTTAGATGCAATGGCTGCTGCGGAGAAGAAAGATGAGCGCGCCTTTTCCTCAAAAGAGAAAGCCTCAAAAAGACGTCGGGAGTAAGAAGAAAAAAAGAAATTCAAGAAATTCATGGATGATCAATGACTTCAACCTTTTGATGATTTCAAAAGGGGAGAAGGAAATGTAAGAAAAGGAAGTGGAGATGAAGTGAAAACATTAACAAATATTTTATCATTCAGAAGTTTTTTTTATGGTTATGAAGAAGAAGTTGTACCTTTTAACATACATTCTTTTTGTTTTTGTGTGTTGAATGGTTTAAACATATTCTCTTTTATATTTATGGATGAATGTTTATATGATTGTGAATGTGAATGTGAAATCTTTGTTGAAATCTCTATTGATAGCATGCTCTCTCTCTATATATATATATTCTATAATCGATGTTTGAGATTTGAAAATCACTTCGCACATATATAATTTGATGCACAAATTTTTAATAAACTCAGAATGCTTCTGAGTTACATTACACTGTTGATTGTATGCCTAGCATTTGTGATTGCATATCTTGTTTAAGACATAACGATAAGGAGAGAACCCTTGTTAAAAATATTTTTAAATATTTTTTAAAAAATGTTGAAATTGTTCTAATCATCAAAAAATAATAGATTGTTAGCCCAATGACTTTTTATTTAACTTTTGATAATTTTCATAAATTTTTTTCTAAGAATAAACTGATTTAAAAGGATAATATTTATTATTTCTAAAAAGGTAGTGTTGACACAAAATAATAAATGAGTTGACACATTTAGCCATATAAGATGACTCATCCCTCAAATGGATTAAACACTTGAGTACTCTTGAATGAGAATATTTTGTGTTGACCTCAATTGATAGTTGAGTCAACACTTTAGGAGAAAGAATACTTGAAGATCTCAAGTGTGTTAACACTTTTGAGCAAATGAGTTGACACCCTAACATATTCGTTGAAGATGTTTCAGGTATCAAAATTTTGAGTCGACACAAATAGGATTTGAGTCGACACAAAAGAGCCGAGTCTCTTGTACTCAAAAAGAGTCGACACAAAAGTGTTTTTTCACTTTAGTTAACCGAAATTTTGAGTCGACACAAATTGTAAATGAGTCGATACAAAAGTAACGTGGGTACCTGCAGATTTTGTGAATCGACACAAATATACCGAGCCTGCCTAAAGAAATTTTGAGTTGACACCAAAGTCCAAATGAGTTTACGCAAATCTCCCGAGAGTTCTTGCAGATTTTTAGTGTCGACACTAAAGGTAAAAAGGGTCGACACAAATAGTTCTCTCCGAAAAGTTGAAAAACAATTGAGTCGACACAAAATCATCAGTGTCGACATCGTTGTGTTAGTGGGAAGAATGCAGAAATAGTGTTGACACTAAAGAAGATCAGAGTCGACCCAACCACTTAAAGAACCATGCCCTAAACATTTTGTGTCGACCCAAAAGAAAATGTGTCAACACCTGCGACAGAAATTCAAATGCGCGGCAGAGTTCAACGGTTAGCTTTTTGGCATTAAATGCTTCCACCTACCTCCAACGGTCATGAAACCTCAAGAGCTTATATAAGGAGTTACTCCTCAGTATTTGACAGATCTGGAGACTTATATTCACTGTTGTATTGCTTGATTCAAGTCAAAATCCTTCAAGCTCTCATTTATTGTTCATAACTCCAACTCTTGTATCTCATCTCCTTACTTCTTATTTATTGTCAATCATTTCTGTAAAAAGAGTGAGTGATACTCATTGAAATCTCCCATTTATTGTATTCAATGGTGAGTCACCCTTTATCCTTTGGGTGAGTGGGTAAATCTCATCAAAGAAGAACTCAAGATATTAGAAGAAAAATAGGGACGTATTTTTTGTAAGATCGTCTTGTAATTGTAAAAAATTTTGAATACACCCATAAGCATTCTGGATTAGTTAAAATTCTCAGCAGGAGTCTTGAAGAGTATACATAGGCTTGACAGAAGCCGAACCACTACAAATCTTGATGTGTTGTTCATTTTCTCTATTCCTAACCTCTTTAATATTTGCATTGCTTTATTATTTGTTTATACTTGTTTTATTTGTTTGCAATATTTTAAAAAATTTAAAAAAATTTTAAAATTATTATTAACTTTTTAAGACATAATTCACCCCCCTCTTGGGTTGCCTAGAGCTAACAAATACTTTCCATTGAGAGTTCATTTCATCAACCATATTCCAATTCACAAGACTTGGCTTAATAACCTTACAACCATTAGGAGTCAATTACAACATATGATTCTAAGGTAACAAAACATATTCCAAGTTTAAACAAACGACATCAAAACATTTCTTTTCATACTCTCATGCCATAGGGTCATCTCCAACACTTGAAAAATGTTATTCAAATATCGTGAGCCGAGACTCAATAGGATATGACTGAAAATGAATGAATGCCTGATATGTAAAAAGAGATAATTTATGCAATTACCATTACACATAAGCAATTTTCCAACAAGATTCCTATAGACTCAATAAACATTCTTTCTCATGACCTATAATCATTTCATATGAACTTTCCTTCTTTACTGATCCTCAAAAAGTTCCATACTTTATACTTCACAGACTTATTAAGCACTGTGTTGCCACTCAAGCAAGAGACGCCTCATAGGCAAAGGATGCCATGACCAACTTTAATGGGTATAGCTGTGGGTATGTGTATAGGTATGGGTTTCATTAATAGGCCCGCATCTAAACCTCCATGGATCCTCCTATCTGATCACACGCTACAGAATCCTTCTGCTCCTGGCCGTTACATTAGTTTATACAATGTATACATATAGTATGAGTCTCTCTCTCTCTCTCTCTCTCTACATATAGTATGAGTCTCTCTCTCTCTCTCTCTCTCTCTCTCTCTCTCTCTCTCTGTGTGTGTTAGAATCTCTAATATAATATATAAGTATATTAATATGGTTGTACATGTTAGAGGTTTAGCCTATGCTACCCATTATCCATCCATGCACGCATCCTCATTAAAAATTGACTCTCCGGTCCTCCTCGTGATCTTAAACTGACTCGCCGGTCCTTCTTAAGATCTTAAACTGACTCCTTGGTCATGTCATGACCTAAAACTGATCCTTGACGATCTTCGGTCCACGTTGTGACCTTAAAATTTTATATATTTTCATTTTACCTATTTGCATCATGTCTTATCTACCATGCATCATTGATAGTCTCTTTTTATCATATGCATTGCCCCATGAACTACGACTGGTCTGATCCATTGCAATGGGATACATAGGAAGCTCGATGGAAATTCGACTTTGACCACGCTTTTCTATATATTTTTATTCATGCTTAAGATTGGCAGCTTAGTCAAACGATTTATCTCTGAAGCGTTGACATTTACTTGCACCACGTATTGTTGCATGCCCTGTCAAAGATGGCCAATCGTAGATACCCTAATTTGACCAAGTCGAATCTCAGGCAACCGTCTCAAACGTGCCCCAATAACAAAAGCATGAAATTATACTCAAGGATACTTCTAAGCAATTACAATGTCAAGAATTCAACTTAAAACCCAAGAAAACACCCATCTCTCTAAAAACCTTCAAGCTGAGACCTTTTTGATCCTCACAGCCAACACCTTTTTATGATCCTACCCCAGGCCGCGTCCTTGAGGTAACGGCCGTAACCTTTTTTTGATCCTAGAACAGGCCGTGAAATCTATTATTCACGGCCAAGACCTTTTTACGATCTTATAATAGGCCACGACCTTTGAAGATCACGACCCTTTTGGTTCGTACAATTATTTAACGGCTGTGATGTTTAAGTATACAACCTCATCCTTCGCACCTTTTTGGATAGGTGGCAGCATCCTAGAGGATCTATGTGCTACCCTAATGCCTATAAATAGATGTCGTTTTCCTAAAAGAGAGGGGAGAACATTATGAGATACCGATACTCTGCCAAATTCATTTCTCACCCTATACACACACCCTGATATCATCCATTCTCGAGTCGAGTTCGTTACATTGCACGTGTTTGGAAGGCCTCTGAAGCGCGACAACTAGACGATTCTAGCCTACCATACTCGAGGGAACATTCGAGGCAGTTGACTACATTAGGTAATTTTAAAAAATTGTGACATTTCTAAACTCCTACTTTCCCTCTCCTGAGAGTCAACTCAATTGGTGTTTCCATTTGCTAATTTTTCCTTGATTACTCCATGTGTAATTTATTCATGTCAAGCATGTAATTTTTTCAATTTGTAATATGTAATATGTGAGATCCGATTTCGTTTTTTTTTCGTTATATATATATATATATTCGATGTGTTGGTTTATGTTTCATCGTTGTAGAACAGCATGTGTATATGTGTTTTACGCTTACTCGGGTTTTGAAATGTCGTGTTTGGTTGGCTTTGGGGTTGTAAAACCTATTTTTCTCGCTAGGGTTGTTTTCTCCGTCGTCTAGTCGACTGTACTGGGTGATCCAGTCGACTGGGTAAACAGTGTGTTGGTTCAGTCGACTGAGTTGGGCAGGTCGGTCGACTAAACTAAGTCGGTAGAGTTTTTGTTTTTCTATTACTCTTCTTCAGTCGACTGAAGTGAGAGGTTCAGTCGACTGAACTCATGTTTTGGCGTGACCTATAAGTATCAGACCCTTTGAAGATATTTAAAAAACTCTAACTTATTGAACAAGTTTTTTTTTCCCTCCACCTTCTCTCTAGCTTTTTGGTTGGCCTAGGCTTGGTTTTTAGCGATCGGTTAGAGGATTCTTAGTATCCGTGCCGAAGGCTTCCGTTCATCTAGACAAAATCTCATTTTGATGAAGTTCAGTTATCGAGGCGTCAAATTTTGACTCAACGAAATTTTGCATATGGGGCTGCGTCAAATCATGCAATATTAGGATCCTAAACTCCCATTTCTTAAATGGGTACTACGTGCAATATTATGTATTTTTACTGTTTTAAAATGCATGAAAAGTGATTTTAGGTGTTTAAACCATGTTTGGTTTGATGAAATGATTTTTAAAGTGTTTTCATGGTTTATTACATGTTGATGGACGTGTGGATGTCCGTGGTTTTCAAAAAAGTGATTTGAAAATGGAGGGAACTATGGAAGGTTTTGAAACAACGTGTTTTAGAGGTTTTGAGCTAATCTTTTGGGTTGAGCATGGATTTTAAGTGTTTAGTTGAGATATGTATTCATTTATATGGTTATGGGAATGAAACGATGATATGTATGTTGATATTTAGTACATAACTATGTACATACTTTTATCTGTTGAATCATACGAAAAACTACATATTAAGGCAAGGATTGTCTCGCGGTGAAAGACCGCAAAGAGCTTGATAATTGGGTTAGTATTATCCTATAGTGAAAGACCGTGAAATAGTACGACATGCATATGACCTTGTTATACATGCTTACTGTATTGTTGGGCAATGTTAGATGTCGTGAGGCGATAACAAAACTTATAATTTTTTAGAAGTAAAACTGTTCTATTTTTTTTTAGGATCGTGTGAGTCAGAATATTCATATTATTCGTGTTAGCATGTTTTGCTTTTAAATTTATGCTAGTATGTTTCCTATTGGGTTTTGGCTCACGGTGTGGGATTTGTAAAAATCTTTTTTAGGTAACTGTGATCATGGGTGTTGATCTAGTCAAACCCCGGAAGCGAAAGACTTTTGTTTAAAGTTTTCTTTTATTGTCTTGTTATGAAACCATGTACTTTAACATGTATTGTCTGTTCTTGGAGGCATGTTTTGTAAGGCTTAAGGCGATATACTATGCACGTATAGAACAGAATGTATGTTGTTTGGAGATAAGAACCTTGGGTAACCTTTTGATTCCAAATTGTATATTTTGGTGTTGGTTAAGTGTTCAGCAAAATCAAAATAAAAACCTTATTTTCAAAAAGGGTGGTTTGGTGGGCTTTTACGTGACCCTGGAGTTTGAGGCGTAATAATTTGGTATCAGAGCTCTGAGTTCGAATACCTAAAAATCGTGGGAAGAGGGTGCAACACCTTGTGAGGATGATTGCATGTGTTTAAGTGTTTTTATAACATGAGCATGATAACTTGTTAAGCATGATATTTTGTGTATATGTGAGCATGAGGGTCGGGCCGTAGCATTGATTAGTCTTACATTTGGGAGTTTAGATTAACAAATTTGGAAGCCAAGCTAGAAATGTGTTTGGCTAAGGTATTTTCTAGCAAAGAATCTAAGTAGGTTATCCAAATTGACGCGTCATTCTTGTCGGTTCTCCTCGGTATGTGAGATGTATTTACATGATCTTAAATGGTTATGTGCTAGCATGATTATGAGTTTTCAATTAGTGATAACAAGTTGAAGGAAAGCTTATGTCGTTATGATGCTTTCATGTAGAGTTATGTCTGTGCGGGGAGGACGAGGCCGTGGTCGAGGCCGTGGAGGCTGAGGGGATGTGCAAGTCCCTGATGATGGGGATGCTAATGCTTCCTAAGGATCGGTAGATGGGGTAGACTTGCTGCGTAAGATGGTAGACTCCATCCGTCAGCTAGCCAAGGCCGCTAGGGGGAGAGAGAATACTCGAGCTAAGGGCGACTGTCGCGATGCGGGAATTTTGACGTCTTGACCTTCCTACCTTTTCTGGGGATCCCAATCACAAGGTGGCCACAAAATGGCTAGAGCTTGTGACCAGAATTCTGGATACTCTATAGATAGATAAAGATGATCTGAGGATTGCATTCACCACGTTTTAGCCGAGAGGGGATGCTCATGAGTGGTGGAAGTTTGCTAGAACAGTTGTAAGAGGCACATGGGATGCGTTTACAAAAGTATTTCTAGAGAAGTATTTTTTAGAGTCCTTGAGAGATCGTTATCGTGAGGAGTTCTTTTCCCTCAGTTAGGGGGCGCTGAGTGTGGTGCAGTATAAGGCGAGGTTCACTAGCTTATCCTGCTTTGCTCAGGACTGCATATCTACTGATGATTTGCGCTCAAAGAGGTTTGAAAGGGGTTCGAAGCCCGCGATTAGGGAACGGGCGACAGGATTGAGATTACGTGTTTTTACAGATCTAGTGGAGTCGACAGTTGTTATAGAGAATACACTGAATGAGACTCGTAGGCCTATAGAGGTCAGGGCATCGAAGAGGGGAGTGGATACTCAGTCAGGTGGGCGCTCCAACAAGAGGCAGAGGTTCTTTGGCCCTGGCCTACGTCCCTCGGGGTCACAACAGCAGTTTTCTATACCAGCACCTTTGATGGCTTTGCCGGGAAGGTCAGAGTAGAGAGAGATCATCTGTTATGGGTGCAGGCACCCCGGGCATCAAGTGACGAACTATCCACCTAAGGGACAGTCTTAGAGTTCAGTGCATGAGAGAGAGCCACCGATTTGTTATAGATATGGCCAGTCAGGACACATTCGTAGGAACTTCCCTCGAGGAGGAAGTGTACAGAGTACGGTAGGAGCACCAGTTATTTTGCCCGCGCTGGGATGACAGATTTATCAGCAGCCTGTGGCTCATGCATCTAGAATTGCAGGCAAGAGTGGCTCAGTACAGTCAGTGCGACATTTGACATTTCAAGGCTATGGTGGACAAACTAGGGAAACGCAAGGCCGAGTGTACGCTCTTTCAGATCCCAGTTCTTCCAAGGCACCGGTCGTGCCTGATGCAGTTACTACACCAGTGATCAAAGGTACTCTTTTAGTGTATAAATCATGGGCCAGTGTTCTTATTGACACGGGAGCATCGCATTCTTTTATTTCATCTACTTTTGCATTTGTATTGGGGTTGGAGATAGACCCGTTGGGTAGTGCATTGTGTGTGGAAACCCCAATCGATGGAAATGTGGTGTTGGGTAGAGTTTATAGATACTGTGAGTTTGAGGTCACCGATCGCTGTTTAGAGTTTGATTTTATCATTATAGACATGACCACGTTTGATATCATCCTAGGGATGGACTGGCTGACCACCTATCGTGTCTTTATCGATTGCGATCAATGGATGGTATCGATTTGTATGCCGGAGGGTGATTGTTTTTGTTTCATGGGCGATCAGCACGAGGGTTTGGTGACCATGCCTGGTGTTGTACGAAACCGGGAAAACCTGAGTTTCTTCTTTTCTGCTCTCAAGTTGGATGAGGCGGTTGAGGTTTGAGGGGAGTTGCCCCTGTAGTTTGTGACTATCCATATGTCTTCTCTGACGATCTGTTTGAGTTACAACCGAGTCGTGAGGTAGAGTTTTCTATCGATCTGGTTCTGGGAGATGCCCTTATCTCTATGCCATCGTACCATTTTGCACCGGCAGAGTTGCGAGAACTCAAAGTACAGCTTCAAGAGTTTCTTGATAAGGGGTTTGTACGCCCGAGTACATTGCCGTGGGGAGCTCCAGCTCTCTTTGCTAAAAAGGATGGATTCTTGAGATTATGTATTGACTACCGAAAGTTGAATCAGGTAACGGTGAAGAAAAAGTATCATATGCCGAGGACTGATGACTTGTTTGATTAGTTGAAGGGGTCGAGTTGTTTTTCGAAGATTGATTTGAGGTCAGGGTACCATCAATTGAGGATTAGGGACGAAGACGTGGCGAAGACCGCCTTTTTGACTCGTTATGGTTACTATGAGTTTTTGGTTATGACATTTGGTTTGACGAACTCTCCCACGACATTCATGGGTTTGATGAACCGTATCTTTTATTCATATCTGCGCAACTTTGTGGTTGTGTTCGTAGATAATATTCTTATCTATTCACCCACGAGGGAGATGCACGAGGAACACCTACGTATCGTTCTACAGATTTTGAGAGAGCATCGCTTGTATGTAAAGTTTGAGAAATGTGAGTTTTGGATGTCCGAGGTAAGATTCCTTGGGCATGTGGTATCGAAGGATGGACTATCAGTGAATTCTTCAAAAACTGATGCAGCGATAGATTGGGAACGACCAAAAAATGTATTGGAGATCCGCAGCTTTCAAGGTTTGCAGGCTACTACCGGCAATTTATAAAAGACTTTTCTAGACTTGCCGCGCCGATAACGCGTTTTACGCAGAAGGGAGTCATGTTCGTGTGGAGTGAGCCCTGTGAGTTGGTGTTCCAAGAGTTGAAGAAGAGACTGACTAGTGCACCAGTGTTGATTATTCTAGAATGAGATTTGAGTTACATAGTGTATTGTGATGCGTCACATGATAGTCTGGGTTATGTTCTGATGTAGGGAGATAAGGTTGTGGCTTACGAATCTCGGTAGTTGAAGACTCATGAGAAGAACTATTCAACACATGATTTGGAGTTGGCAGCCGTGGTCTTTGCCTTGAAGACATAGCATCACTATCTTTATGGTGAGCATTTTGAGGTTTTCTCCGATCACAAGAGTTTGAAATACTTATTTTTGCAGAAAGACCTGAATCTACGCCAACGATGATGAATAGAATTGTTGAAAGATTATGACTTTGAACTGCCATACCATTCGGGAAAGGCCAATGTCGTGGCCGACGCTCTTAGTAGGGGATCTTGTAGTTCATTAGCTTCCATGGCTATACGAGAATGAGACATGCTTGGAGAGGTTGGTGAGTTTGATCTATGTCTTAGGGAGACAAGGAAAGGTGCAATCTTATTTTCAGTAGTTTCACGACCTACGTTGGTTACACATGTGTTAGAGGCTCAGTAGATAGATCATGAGGCTCAGATGTTACGAGATCGTATTGCTAGTAGAAAGAACACTACGGGATGGGTTGAGAGCCCAGATCAGAGTCTGAGATTGGCAGGAAGATTGTTTATACCAGAGTCATGTCGTGCCAATGTACTACATGATTTTTATCATTCTCGTCTTGCAGTGCATCCAAGAGACACTAAGATGTATCATAATCTGCGCCGTCAGTTCTGGTGAAAGAGAATGAAGAGGGATGTGATTCAGTTTATTTCTCAATGCCTTACTTGTCAGCAAGTAAAGGCAGAATATCAAAGACCGACAAGGTTGTTACAACCATTACCAATATCATAATGGAAGTGGTAGAACATGACGGTGGACTTCGTATTGGGACTTTCGAGATCACCTAAGGGACACGACGCTGTTTAGGTTGTGGTTGATAGGCTGACGAAGTCTGCACACTTACTTTCCATTCGCGTGAAGGATTCTGTGGATAAATTGGGTAGATTGTATCTCAGCAAGATAGTTCATTTCTACGGAGTACCTATGTCTATTATTTTTTACTGAGACCCGCGCTTTACATCACGCTTTTGGCAAAGTCTTCAAATGGCTTTGGAAACAAACTTGATGTTCAGTACTTCCTTTCACCCTCAAATGGATGGTCAGTCCGAGCGGACCATACAGTTGTTGGAGGATATGTTAAGAGCTTGTGTACTTAATTTTCGAGGTTCTTGGGAAGATCACTTACTGTTGGCAGAGTTTGCGTATAACAACAGTTATCAGTCCAGTATTGGGATGGCACCTTTTGAGGCCTTGTATGGCAGGCCGTGTAGATCGCCAGTATGTTGGACAAATGTGGGAGAGACCATAGTGTTGGGACCAGATTTGGTGCATGAGATGACAGAGAAGATCACTGTGATTCGCCAACATTTAGTGACAGCTCAGATTTGCCAGAAGAGCTATGTCGATCAGAGAATGAGGCCTTTGGAGTTTGAGGTGGGAGAACACATGTTTCTAAAAGTCTCTCCACGCAGAAGTTTGATGAGGTTTGGCCATAGCGGGAAGCTACCGTCGCGTTTTATTGGGCTGTTTGAGATTCTTGAGAAGATTGGAGAGGTGGCATACCGTCTAGCTTTACCACCTCAGTTGGCATCTGTGCACAACGTGATTCATGTTTCCATGCTACGAAAGTACGAGCCTGACCCGTCACATGTGTTGGATTGGACTGGGTTGCGGGTAGGTGAGGATGTTACTTATGAGGAGCGACCTGTGAAGATCCTAGACACGAAGGTGCAAGCGTTGAGAGGGAGGACCATTGGTTATGTCAAGGTTCTATGGCTTCATCATGGTGTTGAAGAAGCGATGTGGGAGCTTGAGTCTGGAGTTCGTGCTAGATATCCGGAGTTATTCGCTTTGTTGCCGTGTAGTGAATTTTGGGGGCAAAATTCCATAAGGGGGAGAGTTGTGAGACCTGGTTTCATTTCATTTTCATTTTATATATATATTCGGTGTGTTAATTTATGTTTCATCGTTGTAGAACAGCATGTATATATGTGTTTTTACGCTCACTCGGGTTTTAAAATGTCATATTTGGTTGGCTTTGGGGCTGTAAAACCTATTTTTCTCGCTAGGCTTAGACTGGGTGATCCAGTCGACTAGGTCAACAGTGTGTTGGTTCAGTCAACTGAGTTGGGTAGGTCAGTCGACTGAACTGAGTCGGTGGAGTTTCTATTTTTTAGTAGCCTTCTTCAGTCAACTGAATTGAGAGGTTTAGTCGACTAAACTTCTGTTTTGGCGTGGCCTATAAGTATCAAACCCTTGGAAGATATTTTAAAAACTCTAGCTTCTTGAACAAGTTTCTTTTTCCTCCACCTTCTCTCTAGCTTTTTGGTGGGCCCGGACTTAGTTTTTGGCGATCGATTAGAGGATTCTTAGTATCCGTGCCTAGAGCTTCACGTTCATTCGGACGAAATCTCGTTTCGACGAAGTTTAATTTTTGAGGCGTCGAGTTTTGACTCAACGAGGTAGGTCCTAGACTCTCATGTATTAAAGGGGTGCTATGTGCAATATCATGCGTTTTTACCGTTTTAAAAGGCATGAAAATTGATTTTAGATGTTTAAACCATGTTTGGTTTGATGAAATGGCTTTTAAAATGTTTTCATGGTTTATTACATGTTGATGGACGTGTGGATGTCTGTGGTTTTCAATAAGGTGGTTTGAAAACATAGGAATTTATGAAAGGTTTTGGAGAAACGTGTTTTAGAGGGTTGGAGCTAACTCTTGAGGTTGAGCTTGGATTTTAAGTGTTTAGTTGAGATGTGAGTTCATTTCTTTGGTTGTGGGAACGATACGATGGTATGCATGTGGATATTTAGTACATGGCTATGTGCATACTTTTATTTGTTGAATCATACAAAAAACTGCATATTAGGACAAGTGATTGTCCTGCGGTGAAAAACTGCTAAGAATTGCACATTAGGGCAAGTGATTGTCCCGCGATAAAAGACCGCGAAGAGCTTGATGATTGGGTTAGTATTATCTTACGGTGAAATACTGTGAAAGAGTATGACATGCATATGACCTTGTTGTATATGCTTACTGTATTGTCGGGCATTGTTAGATGTCGTGAGGCGACGAGAAAACTAATAATTTTTTAGAAGTAAAATCGTTCTCTTTTTTTTTAGGCTCGTGTGAGTCAGAATATTCATATTATTTGTGTTAGCATATTTTGCTTTTAAATTCATGCTAGTCTGTTTCCTATTGGGTTTCAGCTCACGGTGTGAGATTTGTGAAATCCTTTTTCAGGTGACAGTGATCGTGGGTGTTAATCTAGTCTAGCCCTAGAGGCGGAAGACTTTTGTTTAAAGTTTTCTTTTATTTTTTCTTGATATGGAATCATGTACTTTCACATGTATTGCATGTTCTTGGAAGCATGTTTTGTAAGCCTTATGGCGATATAGTATGCATGTATCGAACATAATGTATGTTGTTTGGAAAGAAGAACCTTGGGTAACATTTTGATTTCAAATTGTATATTTTGGTGTTGGTTAAGTATTCAGCAAAATCAAAATAAAAATCTTATTTTCAAAAAGGGTGGTTAGGTGGGCTTTTACGTGACTCTGAATTTTGGGACATGACATAATAAATGAAAATATATGAAAACATGCTCATATGATTGATTTTGCGTAAAATGATATGAAAATTGGTTTTTGTTAGGTCTGTTTATGGTATTTTGAATACATACTTCGTACCCACGCATACACTAGACACTAAAAAACCTTCTGTAATTTTTTTAAAACATAATGGCTGCGACCTTGTAATGTCCCAACCATGAGTATTTTTCTTTTATTATTACGACCGCTACTTATTTTTGTTAAGGCCGTCAGTTTTCTTCATGTTTGGTCATAGCCGTAACATTCTATTGCTACAGACGTGAACTTTTTGTAAAACTAGTAGCTTGAAAATCATGTTTGAACTTTTCTGTTCTTTCTATTTGATCTTCTATGCAGCATGTTAGAAATCGAAACTGTACAATATGCCCTTTTAGTTCTTTATGATTTCTTTTGATAAGATCTTTGGTCCTCGTTTGCATGTTTTAGATTATTTTATTTAAACAATAACTATGGTATGATTAGAAACAATAACTCAAATCGCATGACCCTTAGGATTTTATACCCTTTTGTTTATTTTTGTTTTGTTTGATTTTGTATGGACTCTTTTTAACCACCAATTCTGCCATCGTTATCTTTGAAAAGTTTAAAACAAGAATCAATAATGATAAAGTAGAGGTCAACCACACGATTAGGCAAAAAGGGTTCTTAACATCTTCTCTTTTCGTACCTTAGCCCACGGATCCTCTGTTTCTCTCGTTACGTTTAAATGACATGTGACCTACAATTTTTTTTTATGATTTTTCTCAAAAATTAAGTGGCGACTCCTTTTTTCACATATGTTTGGATATCTTGGGTTTTTCGTCATAAAAAAATATATTTTCTTTTCTAAAACAATAGCTATCCAACGCATCATTGTTTAAACCCAAATTAAAATGCCTGCAATAAGAAAGAATAAATCAATATAAAAGCCTAAACCAATCTATCTTCCATAAACAAAATCATCTTTAATCAAGTCTGCTTGAGCGACTTAAATTCTCCTCTGTTGACAGTCTACTTGAATGGACTCATAACCGCTCGAGCGGTCACTGCTGTGTGTAATTCAAACAAATTAACCACATATGGTTTCATATTTTAAGCTAAACAGCTCAAAACACATCCAAATAACTCATAATAATTGTTCTCATACATTAGCAAACATACAATAATAATCGTCAATCATTATCATGATTAAATTTTAATTCTTTCACATAATTAAACAGTTAACCATTTTTCACCAAAAACGTCATAACAAGATTTCGATGGTAACATCTTCTCTACCCTGACCAACTTGGACTAGCTCAAGAGTATTACCCCTGAGAGGAAAATAAAAAGAAAAAGGGAAAAGTTTGCGACGTCAAAAACCAAAAAGAAGCAGCCTAGAAAAAGTTAGAGCAGCCCGCAAAGATAGTGTCAATACCCAAGTAGAACCCTACCCTGAACTACTTATAACGTGATTTTCTCCTTGGGATAGATAGGCAGCTTTTGTTTGAAGTTTCGCGCAATCCTTTGTTCCTGTCCTCTTTGTAATCCTTCTTTAAGTGGAGATCAATGGAAAGGCTTTCGTTGAACTTTTCTAATAAGGTGGTTATATTTCAAAAACAAAAATCAGAAGAACAATTTTGAAAACAATCACAAATTAGAAATGGGAAAAGTTTCATTTACTAAATTTTACTGTTTCAGTTCTTTCTAAGACCAAAAGCCATGCAAGTCCTAACTTCTTTTTAACTATAACAAAAACAAAATATCAAGATATCAAAGCACAACCAAGTAAAGTCAAATCTTCCTCCTTGTTACATCCCTTTCTTCCTTGCCTTGCACTTCAAATCTTCTTCCAGTCATGCCATGTAATCATCTAAAAGTTTGCTCTTAAAGTCGCTGTAAACAAGCATCTTCAACCTAGAAGTCCAAGCCTGCTGATATTGACTCAAGAAGGGAACCCGAAGAGGAGAGTTGTACATATGGCACACAGTTGCGGCAAGTCTTATCTGATCATATCCAAACTAATAGAGAATGTTGTAAGGACAGTCGAACGTAGAAAACTTCAAGCTAATGAGTAACACTCCAAGAGAATCCATAGTGGCAGCAGTCATAGAGGAAATATTCAACTAGGGGCAAAACTAAGAAATGTCTTCCCCAATCGAAGAATTCAAAAGGTCCTTCCGTGCAGCCTTGGTAGAGAAAGAGTGATAAACTCACCCGTGGATGAAGGACTTCACGTTATAGTCATAAGTCGTAGATTTCTAAAGTAAACTCCCTTTTCCATCAACCATATTTGAGATAATATTAAAAAACGAACAACTGAGTGAAAAAATAGAGAAAAAAATAGAAAAATGAGAGTTGAGAAAAAAAATATAGAGAATAAAAATGAGAACTGAGTGAATACATGTAGCAACAAAGCACTACCAGCAAAGAAAAAAGCACCCTTAGTTTGGACTGCATCTAAACCAAGTAGTGTCTCTATAAGGACTAGAGGAATGGAATCCCTTCCCTCTCATATCTGAAAAGCTATGTTAACAAATGAAGTGCTAGCTCTGCTATCTTGAGAAACTTAAAAGAAGCCAACAAGTAAATAGATACAAAAGGCGTAATGACACTAAAGTTGAAAGAAAAGTCCGTAAGGGAGCTGAGAAGACGAAATCAATTAACGTCAAGAACCCTTTCACGAGAGATCATTAAAGCCTCACGGTCAAAATAACCAGAGCTGCACGAGTTGTTTCTTTGGGCTCGTTAACAAATTAAGAACTACGAGAATATCCTAAGGTGGAAGCTTGAAGATGGCAAAAAAATCCTCCATCGTCAAATTCAGCTCTTCATTGCCGAAGCGAAATACATGGATATCAGAATCCCAAACTTGAGTGACAACTTTCAAAAGATGTCACTCAACCCTCACATTCTTCAAAGTAAATAGCACATCCAAACCAAAATTGACAAAGTTTTTGTACTCGACAGTAGAAAACGTATTCATCCAAAACAAGAGCGAGTTATTGAAAAGAAATGCCATAAAAAGCAATGAAAAGTGTTGAGATTTTTCATGCAATGTAGAAATCAAGGCAATGCACCTTTTATATAGGGATGATAAAGGGGAACGATAGAATTATCATAGATTTTTTAGCAAAAAAGTAACATCACAACCGTCACCTTTTCTACACGATCGAAACACCCTTTTGTCATAACTGTCACCTTTCTCCAAGGGCCATTACCTTTGATGCTTACAACCACAACTTTCATTTTTCTTTTTTTGTGGCCGCAATCTTTGAACGTTACGACCGTTATGTCCAACCTCACAGACTTGCCATTTTTCTACAAAAGAATTTAGAAGCTTGTATCTGTTTTGCAAACTAGATCAATTCTTCACTGTGAGACTTGTTACAACTCCCAACACATAAGAAAAACTTACTGAGTTGGTCTACAACTCAAAACAAGCATCCTACATGATATCGAGACTCAAGTAACCAAAAGAGTGTTTTAAAATGAAAAGTAAATAAAAGAGCGGCATGTATAAACAAACCAAAATGTAATCTAAAGGCTTGAGGGCCTATCCCAACAAAAAAATGTATGGAGTACAAAGAATCAGAATATATCAATGATCACGCAGGCTCAACAAAAATAGTAATAGGAATGTATAGTATCTCGACAAGAAAAAAGAAAAAGAAGGGGTATATGAAACTATGAAATTGCTGTCTAAATTATATGTTATTATAAAACGTCCCTGTACAAATATATTACATGTTATTAAAAATTAATAACAAAAATAGTCATTCAGAGATCAAAGTAAAAATAAATAAATAAATAAAAATAATACCATCCTAAACAAGAAATATTTAGAATAATTTACAAAATGAGTTTTATTCAAAATGAAATTAATTATTGAATAAAATTCATTTTGTGAATTAATTTATTTTGTAAATTAAGCATTATTTGTTATAGCTTTTGTTATATGGGTTTTTTTTATCTTTAAATAATATTTTTTTAATTAATCCGAGTGAATGTACTTTTTAAATTTTCTTATCATGAAAAATTAAAAATGTAAAACAAACTTACCAACAAATAAAAAAAAATTTATATAAGAAAGAAAAAAAAAACCTAAATTACCCAAAAAGAAAAAGAAAAATCTCAATTTTTTTGGTCTTCAATGAAATTTTTTCAACTTTGTTTAAACAAATATACTTTTTAGATTTATCACGTTACAAAGAACTAAAAATATAAAAAATTAAAATTAAAATATTAAAAAATTCAAAAAAAATAGAGAAACAGAAGTTCAGGAAAAAATTTTTTTAAAAAACTCAAAAAAAGCCTTTAGGCTAAATAATCAAAAAGCCAGCCTAAGAATTTATCGGTACAACAAATGAAGATTTTCGGCAGAAGGGTCGAAGTAGATCTCCTTGTTTTCTCCCAACCACTTCATCTTCTTGCTCTTCTTCTTGTTTTTAGGGGCCCCGCAGATGAAGTTGCACTCATACCCACAAGCTATCCCAAAGCAAGAAACCGATCCTTCTCCATCGGAGCGCATCTTCGAAGGATTATGGTCGTTCGTCGTCGGACCAAACTCGTCAGTTTTCCACCTCACAACCTTCTGTTTGGCGGCCACAGCCACTTCTTCGCCGTCGCCTACCACCGTCCAATTCTCCAATATGGAGCTCCCGATCTCGTCCGACGACGTCGAGTACAAGCCCTTCGCCATGGACGCCGCCACCTCCGACTGCAAAGGTCGAATAACGTAGGAGGAAGATGATGCTGTTGTGGCCTTGGATCTCGAACGATTACCGAGTTTCAGCCGATCCAAGATCGACGCAGTGAATGATCCGACGTTTGAAGGGGATTTCTCGGCAATGGACACCGTCGCCGTGCGCTCGCTTCTCGCGCGCCATAGTTTTCTGATCTTCGCATTCTTTTGTTTCTTCTTATTATCATCCCTTGCCTCCTCCTCTTCTTCTTCCTCTCGTTTCTCGTAATTCCTTTTGGGACAACGCTTCTGAATTTCCTCACCCATTAGATCTCCGCCGCTGCTGCCGCCGCCCGTGGAGGCGCTGAGTTCGCTATCCGGAGGCATGCTTCGCCTGGATCCGTCAATGAGATTAACACCCAGGTTCAGGATTCCGTGGAGGCTACCGGAGGGACGGCGAATCTGAAGGGTAACGAATTTCATGGTTGAGTTCTTCTGGGAGACGGTGGCCGGAGGGATAATGGTGTTGATGACAGCGCGGACGGTTCCGACGGGGATGTCGCGCAACCACGAGACGTTGTATATTTCGATGGTGACGGCAGAGGAGGCAGAGGCGAGGAACTTATCGTCGACGCGGAAAACGAATCGGTAGTTCCAGGTGGGGTTGGTGTGGCCACAGTGGTCGACGCGGGTGGTTAGTTTCTGGTCAGGATCCACCCACGCGACGGCGTACGTACGGAGGAGTTTTGATACGGGTGCAAGGTCTTGGGCGGATAAGATGGTGATCTCTAGGAGCCTGAAAGACATAGTGGCGGTGTTGATGGTACCGAAAACCACCTTGAAAGTGGTGGTGATGGTGACGGTGGAGGCGACCTTGAAGGTGGTGGAGGTGACCAGATGCTACCCACGGTCCGCGAGGAGGACGATTGGGGGGCTAGCATGGACACTCACAGGGAAAACGGAGATAAAAGAGAGGGGAGAGAGAAAGAGAGTATTATATTATTATTATGTTTTTGTTTGGAAACCGAGGTTTTTACCAGCCTAATCTACTTGCTAATAAAAGACAAGTCAAGGTAGTTACAAAAGGGGATCCAGGTTGGATCCATTTTCTCAAATAAATGGAGGGACTTCTATTTCAATTTTATATATATATAAAATAATTTATTTTTTAAAATTTATTTATTTATATTATAAATTTAATTAAACAAATTATACATATAAAAAATTAAATTGACAAGACAATAATAACTCTATGGTCAAAATAAATTTATTGTGTAAAAAAATAAAAAACAAGTATCTTTTAAAGTTAAATTGTATTTTTTTTTAGAATTAATGTAATTTAATTGTCTAGTTGTTGATATTAAATCAATTTAATTGGTTTCGTTTAGATGGACCTTAGTTATTCGTTTATTGACTTATTAGCAAATAAATCAAATCTCATTTAAGCAAGTTTGTTTAGGTGGTTTGTGACTTATTTATTTATAAGCCAGCTACTCAAACGAGCTTATTTACTTATTTGTTTATTATTTATAAACTAGCTTATTTAGCTACTTAAATGAACTTATTTGCTTATTTACTTATAAGCTAGCTTATTTAGCTTATAAGTCAGCTTATTTGCTTATTTACTTATTTAGATATCCAAACGAATTTATTTTTTTATTTTTTATTTATTTTTTTTATTTTTAGCTTATTTAGTTATTCAAACGACGTTGCTTATTTTTTAGCTTATAAATTAATAAACAAATAAATAAGGTCACCTAAACAGGGCCATTATTTGCACGAATGTTATTTTTGATAACTTTTACAATATGAACAATTTAAATTATTAACATATATCAATATTAAATATTATTAAATACGAATAGAGAGATTTTCAATTTTTTTTTTTTTTTTTTTTTGGGAAATAGAGAGCATCTCAATCCAAGAGGGGATTCGGGTCATCACCATTTCTAAAAAAATGCGGACTTTTCATTATTTATTGTAACTTCATATTAATTTGAATTGTTCACCCTGCTTTAAGATTTATTTAAAAACTTAATTATACAAAAAGATTAATTAATTAGAGATCAATTATCTATTTTTAAAAAGTTATGCGGTCTACCTTTAAAAATATAATTATCATCCATTATTTTATGACAAACGTATTTTGATCATGTAGTTTATATTCATTTAATTTAATTTTTTGTATATTTACTTTTGATAAACTCTATAATATAAATCCTGCAAATTATCAAATTGAATTTACTTAAAAACCATAACATAGTGGAGATTTCTCCCTTCATTTGAGCAACAACAATACTACAAACCTTGAAAACATTTTTAAAAACTTACTTAGAATTCAAAATTAGTAATTTAAATTTATTTACAATACGATTCACAAAACTCACATTTAAATTTGAACAATTCATTTTTGAATTCGAAATAATTTTTTGAGTTTTTTTTTTGGAAACCTTAGAATTATCATTTGATAAACAATAATACTCAAACATAAAAAATATTCTCAGAAATTTACCTAGAATTCAAAATTAATTATTTAAATTTATTTACAGTATAACACACACAACACACATCTAACAACAATAATACAACAATAATACAAATCCAAAAAAAACATTCCCAAAAACTAGCAATCCAATGCATCTTGTTATCCTATGTTTGGGTACCAAAATAGTAGTCGGACTGTTAGTCCAAAATGGACTGGGAATCCTTCAAATGTGGGATAAACATGTCCAACAGGGGAGGAGTGGGATACCAAAGGAGTAGGGGTTAGGGCGTATGAGGACAAAATAGAGTTTGCAAATCATCCCTAAACGACCAAATCCCCCGCCAAGGGCATTTTTGTATATATAATCGGTTTATACATTTAAACAGTTTGTTGAGTGTTAAATCAAATTTTAAATTAAACTCATTTTTGAGTTTTTTGTCTCCGAATTTGTCCAAATAGGTGTGTTTTATTTTTAAGTCCAAATTTTAAGCTAAGCTCATTTTTTGAGAGCGTAGTCTCTGAGCTGAAAAGCCAAGTTAACTGTTTAGAAAAAAAATTTGTCCAAATAAATGTGTTTATTTAAGGGCATTTTTGTCACAATATTATTATTTTTATTTAATCTTTTATCAAAACAAATAAAAAATTTAATTAAGAATATGTGATAAATATCTATTCTATAGAATAAACAAACACAACACTGTAAAAAAGTAGAAACTGTTAATTAAAAGAATTTAATATCTCAGGACAATTAGTCATAAGACTACTAATCTATCCTAATCCAGTCCATCACTCCAAACATGACCTTAGGAGACATGAGAAATATCATGATATAACTAAAAAATACAGGCATCATTGCGAGCATGTGCATACATTTATGTCAAGGCAAACCACAACCGAGGAACAGCATCATGATATAGTAACATATTGTAGACATGTTTTTCCATCAAATTGAAGATCCAACCCAATATAGTGCATTATCAATATCCCGCTAAATACGCCTAGGGTCAGTCTCCATAGGTGGATTCTTAGTCTCCAACCTTGTCATTGGATTCGGCCATATCCTTAGATAAGTTAATGAGAACCAATCAACAAGAAAAACTAGAGAAGCGGCAGAACCAAGAGCAATGCTACTGAAACAAAACGGTATATAGCCACATATAGGTTCGGAGCAGCAAAACAAAAAGCAATGCTACCAAAATAAAATCATAGCTCCAAACAGGTACGAAAAAAAAAACAAAATATGGGTTTGCCACATTAGCAAATCACATATCAAAGTTGGTGTGCGAAGCAACACTAAATCATGGTGAAGAGGCAAAGAAAGAACCAAGGAACTAGGGGAAACCAAGGTATTTAGCACTTAACCTAATTAGCAATATGGGAAGCCACTACCAATCAAGGATCCAGACCACGTGAATAACCAAATCATCGTTTAAAGAACTAAAAACGACAAAGGTGATATGATTAGCGAACCAGAACCACGAACCAATTGACAGCAATGACGATTAGGGAAACAAGTGCAGTGAGAGAAATGACGACAGTGAGGGAGCCCAGTGGTGGCGACGACTGTGAGGGAAAGAGAGGAGGAAACGACGATGGTTGGGGAATGATGGTGAGAGAATGACGACGAGGATGTCGTCGGCGGTGATGGGCAACCGCGCTGGTGTGGCTTACGACAAAAAGGTATGTCGGCAACGGCACTGGGTTGTTTTAGGGTTTCAGTTGTGGTGGGTTGAGTGTTAGGGTTTCGGGTGTGAGCACTGGGTTTCTTATATTTTAGGATATTGCAATTTTTTATTTTTTTTATAGAAATAGTTCGGCTCTGATACCAAAAAGAATAAAAGAATTCTATAAATTCAACTTATCTACAATGAGGAAAAATCGTCTATTTATAATAATTGAGTGAATTTATAAAAAGAATCAAAATCAACAATATAGGATAGAAATAAATTAAGGATGCCACAATAAAAATAAAAAAATCCTACTATCCTAAAATATATTATTTTCAATAGCTATATCGTGAGCTGTGCTATGTTGTGAGCCACATCACATCGCGAGTGTGTACCTAAGATAAGTGTATGAACGGGAACGTGATGAACGGGAATATAGTGTATGAAAATATCATGATACCAAGTGAAGTATGATGTGATGGTAGATTGTATAGATCACACATTGTACCTTGACCTGAGATTCGAACGCTTCAGGCCGTGGATTTCGTGCCCTTGCCCATTAGATGCTCTTGTTGGATATTTAATTCGACTACGAAAGCATCACTGAGGTTTAAGGAGCACCTTTCAATCGATAGACATGGTTCGTGTTTGGTGATATGGGTTAGGAAGATTCCTACAGCTAAGAAAAGCTAGTATAACCTAGTTTACTTAACCTTAGTAAAGTTAAAAGAACAACTATCATAAAACTCATTATGAATTGTCATGTATACATTCAGTGTTTTGTTCAGTTTGTCCTTCTTAGAAGTACATGTATATATTTATGTTTCTATTGGGTGTCACTGTCACACCCTCAAACTTGAGGTACGTGAACCACCCATGAAAACCCACAAAATAGAACAACTCACAAGGAAAACCTTTTTATAAAACATGTTTTACATCCATAATTCCCACTAAAACCATTTGAATCAAAATGATTTTCGAAAGGAGAGTTAAACCATTGAAAAGAAGACTCTTAAGGCTTTAATTTTATCAAAAGGGGTCCTAGAATGAAGCCTGAATGAAAAGACACGTTAATTTAAGAAAATAAAATTTCATACCCAGCACAGGTGAGTTCGCTTGAACGAACCCACCACCACTCGAGCAGCTACTTGATTGAGACAAAATACCCCTTCTCGGGTAATAGACCACTCAAGCGAATTTAGAACCACTCGAGCGGTCCCTTACCCAAGATTATATTAGCAAAATTCTTCTTTAGAAACCCAATTTCCAAACCAAAGCTTTTTTCAAGAAAAAGAGTTCTATGGTGTAAAACATAGATAAAACCAACATTAAACTATGAAAACATAATCAAAAACTCTATCCAACAACCTCCCAAGAGGATCAACAAGGATTCCAACCTCCAAAACATACAATTCAACTCCTAACAAAAAAAATAAACCAAGGATTATACCCCACTCTCATTCATGCATACAAAGGTACAACATTGGCCTTAAACCTTACAATTTATGAGTTTGAGTACAAACCATATACCATGAAATACAAGATTCAACAAAATTACATGATCCAAAACTTAGTTACAAACATTCCTTAAACCAAGGTTACACAGTTCAAAAACAAAAAATACAAGGCCTCATCGCTTTAATCCACGCAATCATCCTTTTTACTTGAAAATACTTTTATTCTAACACCGTGAGCCGAAACCTAATATGAGTAAACTAACAAAGATAAATGCATGACATGTAATTATCAAATTATATGAATCACTAAACCCAACATGAGTTTTAAAACCGATTTTCTTCTAAAACCACAAATATTCATATAATTCACATATGATTAAGGATTTGAAAACAATTAGAACACATTTTGTTTTCTAAAAACCTACCACATCCACAAATAATTTAACTATATACCAACATTGTCGCCCCAGGGACACGGTAACAATTATAGACTCTTATCCTATTGATTTAGGTCTTGGACACACAAAGACCCGCTAAGCAATTATAAGTTTTATAATTTGCCACAACAACAAACACCCAAATTGACAACTACTTCATTTACAGGGGTTAAGCCGAAGAAACAAAGTACTTTGTACAAATTTTCAGACTTTCACTGAGAAGCAATATAAACCCAAAATAAATACATTGTTCCGGTACATTTACTAAATCATTTAAACAAAAACAACCACACTAATATGTGTGCAATCCAAAGATTCATGGATTAAATCAACAAACATTTCCTCAATGTTCACAATTTCAAACATCTCTTGAAATCAAAATTCAACTCATGGTTATATCAAATACAATTAATCTCATTTTCAGAATAATCTCATAAACCCATCCCATTTTCAAAATTTATTTTCGAAAATCAATTTCCCAAACCATCCAAACAACTTCTCCATCCAACAACAACACATTTCATGCTTCATAAACATAACTTAGGGTTTAAAGCATAGAATCATCCCTCATGGCATTTTAATCAACTAAAAATGCAATTAATCACACAATCCAAATATTTAAACCAAAGTAATATAGAATCATTCCTTTTGAGTTAAAAACTCAAAACTTTAACTACTCGCAAAAACCCTGAAAGTGGCAAAATCAAATTCCACAATGATGGATGTGAAGCCCTTGTCGAGTAGATCGATTTATCCATATATGGTGATACCAAAATCCAAGTGAAAGACCACAAAAAATAGAAAAAAAGCCTAGGAACCGAAAGCTTTAACCATGGAATTTAACCATGGAATTTGAGAGAGAAAGAGACGAGGGAGACGAAGAGAGAGACGTTGGAAGAGAGAATAGGAAGACTGGGGTCTTCCAAAGGAGGGCATTAGGGGTGGGGACCACCCCCACTCACATACACGCTAAACTCTAAAATTATTTTATGGTATATTTTTAACTCACATACTTGCATTAATAACATTAAAATTAATATTTTTAAACTTATATTAATTTTAAGATTAATTTCTCATGAATGACCGAATTTTAAAATTATCCACAAATTAAAATTTACGAGCCTCCATGCACGTTGACGGATTTACTCAAAATTCAAACAAGAGTTACCGAATTCACTGGCCACCACCCATATGATAAACTACATATGTTAAGCAATTTTATAATCAACCCAAAGTAATTAATAAGCACATCATTCTATTTATTATATTAAAAAGAAACTGAGTCTTACTGTCACAATTCATGGCATTACATGTCAAGTTATGAATAACCTGAAATGGGCCAACCGATATTTACTTTGAAGAAAATGTGGAACCCTAGATTTCTTGAGTCGTCTCGGCTTTTCTTTGACGAATTGTCATAGTTTTTCTGTTTTCTATTGTACTAGAACACTTTGACAGTCATGCTTTTCCAAGTTGCTTAAGTTGGTCTGTAATGTGTGTTAAACTCTTTCATTTTTTTTCCTCTGAAATTTATGAATGGGTAGTGTTTCTTTATTTTTTCACGAACGCAATTTTTTTCATTGCTCTAGATGTTATCTGAAATTCAGGGCTATCACAACATGTATATATCGTGGAGAGGGCAGTATTAGTACATGCTACATTCATGTGTTTGACTTTATCAACAGCCGGTTTGCCTTCAAATGTGCTTGTATTGGTTACCCTAAAACAGTGGGAATAGCAAGGCCGCTAAACACCAGTCAAAGTATGAAAAGTCTAACATTTGGTTCCTGTGCATGTTAATGAAAGAATTTTGATGGCTTATTTGAAGTTGTGGGTTTGTTGCGCCCCACTACAACTCAGGATCAGTAGCTTTTGTACTGGTTAATTTATTGTAGATTATTGGTTTGGCTACAATTGTTTTCTAAGTTATTGTTGTTATTATGCATAAACTTGTGTTTGGACTAGTTTATTTTTATGACTTTTTAGCTTAAAAGGCAAAAAAAAAAAACTAATTTGACTTATTAGGTTTTTTCACTTTTTTTTTTATTTTTTCTACATAATTTGATATCTACTTTTTTACAAAAAAAAAAGTCAAAAAAACTTAAAAACCACTAAAAAAATTAGTCCAAACACAGCCTAAGTTTTGTCTTTTCAATATACGGACAAATATGAGATTGGATGGAATAAAGATTCATATCTCCTAAGATAATCAAAAAATAACGAGAATGGACCCAAAAAAATGGATTAATAATGCATGATCATTAGTTTCTCAAAACTACTAGTGAGGGAAAAATTAATGGCTTTAATCCCATCCCATAAAACGAATATGGCCTACAAAGTATTTGGTTTTAGATTTAACCATTTATGAAGTAACAAATATTTTTGTTTGGAATGGGGTATTGAAGAAAGCGGAATTAGGCTGCCAAACATGTTGGATCTCACTTATTTAAAATTTGTCTTCCTGTATTGATAATTTCGCATTTATTTCAAACTAATAGAAATTAATAATTCAATGAATGCCAAATTCGTAATACATCATTCTTAGTATTATTATGATTACCACTAGTGGTACTATTAGTATCGCGCTCTAAATCATCTTATCTCTTTATTTAACGATTAGAAATAGTTCATCAACTCTTGTTTCATTTTTTATCATTAATTTGAACCAAATATGAACAAAAAAAAACTTCACAATATATATAATTATATTCATAAACTCTTGGTATAGAAGAAAGTAAAACAAATAGGAATACTTATCGTTTTATCTTATCTAATCTTATTTTATTCTAATGAGATAATCAAACATTGCTCGAGTGTATTGAATCAACATTGGGCCAATAAAGGAATGCTAGCTTCTTTAAGAAAGTTCGGGAATGAACGAAGACTTAACACAATGCTGAGCCTAAAAGGATAAACAAGATGAAAATGAAGATCTCCAAGGACATCTTCTTTGGAGATCCCCTTGGAGATCTTCCAAGGAAATAATCTCACATCACATAAACACCCCCAACAAACTATATATCATATCTAAACCAATCCGACATATTTTGCCTT
>JAOTRH010032410.1:8874-20952 GCA_034768845.1 Heliamphora exappendiculata
TATATATATATAATAGAATATAAAATAGAGTCCCATTATATATAAGGGTATTTGTGTTTAATATTTTCATTATATTAAAAAATAAGATCTCTAAAGATATTCTGTTAATTATTGGGACCTATCCTAAAACAAGTCTCTAATATAGTACCTATAATTACTTATCCCTTTTAAAAATAAGTTCTACACTCTCAACACATTTTTAAATAATTGCTGAGATTAATTCAGATTTAGAATTTGATGTTGATAATAGCTCTTTGGACAAGGGGACTTTCTCACTGTATTTTGTTTTACTAATACCTTTTAAGTTTCACACGAAAATTATGCGGACTACAACATTTAAATTTCATTACTAATAATATTTTTGTTTAAAATTATATTTTTTAACTACAAATCTATTGAGCCTAGATTGCGGGCTTTGCCTGCGAATTATAAACTAGTAATAAGACTAAAAAGTAAAAAGTTTAATAAAATAAAAAATTAAAGAAAATTCAATTAACACCCAAAAAATTTAAAGAAAAAGTAAAAATGAATAATTACGGAATTGTATTTTCGCACTTAATCTTTTACCTCTTCTAATTCCTAGATTAAATATCTCATTATTTTTATTAGGTCTAATTATCTCTCATATATGGGACATGGAGTCCAATTCAAAAAATGAATCTAAATACAAATTTAATAAACAAACAAATGATGAAAATATACTTTAGAATATTAATTCTATCTAAACCTTTAATTCTTAACTCCAAACATGACCATAGAAGATACGAGTAAATGAAAAATAGGACGTTATTCATCAAACAAAACAACGATATCCAAAGATTCATTCTGCAACATATGGCTTTCCAATCTCGAAAAATTAAAAATAGAAGGAATTCTCCATTCTCTTGCTATAGTGGATTGGCTTGGTTTTATTTTTGTTTTGGTCCTTTATGTTTATTGATGGAGGTCGGCCAATTGACATGCTGATCTGGCATTCACATTAGAAAAAATAACATTTAGCTCAATACCTAGAGCAGTAAACCATCGAAGTGGCTAGAGCTCAAGTAGCTCGGCCACTCGAACTCGGGCAGGATTAGACGATTCAGCTAGTAAAGGCTGAGCAAAACAGGGATCGAGGCACAATCACCTGAGCTCTGAGACCGTGTGTTTGGACTTAACACCACTGTTGTCGTGTCAGGAGCAGTTGATCAAACCTCAGAATCAAGGTGTCAGGGGTGGTTAGCCAGAGGCCATTTAGGGTCTGGGAGCAAGTAGGGAAGTCCTGACATGGAAAAAAGAATACTTAACCCAAACATTAATGAGGACTCAACTTTGGCTGATGGGGTAGTGCATGCATTTGAGAAAAACAGAATGGTTGTGTCGGATATCCATCATTTTTAAAAAAATATTATTTTATTTTCAATAGAAAATGCAAGATATCCGAGCACGTTATAAGAAAACTGGAGTCGTCGCTTGGCTTTTGAGAAAAACAAAAAAAACAAAAACAAAAGAAGGCCACAGGTCTTTTTTAAATGTAACCAGAAAAAAGAAGATTCGGGGGTTAAGGTACAAGAAGGGCAGGTTTTAGGCATCCTTTTTGCCCAACCATAAGGTTGGCCTTTACTTTGTTAACATTGATTTTTGTTTTAAAATTTTCAAAGGTAACATGTACAAAATAGGAGGTTAAAGAGAGTTCATACAAAAACAAACATGGAAGAAAAAGTCTTAGCTATAGTCCTAAAGGTCATGCAACTTGGTTATCATTTTTAAACACGCTGCACATTGTTTGAGCAAAGCAAAGCAAAAATCATGCAATGAAAGCTCAAATGGAACAAGAAAGGCCTAAGGGTCAAACAATAAAATTTCTGTCTCTAGCATGCTGTTTTCAATTTATACAGAAAGAACATGGGAGATTCAAACACTATTTTAAGCTATTGGATATACAGAAAACTCACGACCATAACAACCAATGTTGTGGTCGTGAAAAAATAAGTCACAAAACTGGCGGCTGTGAAAAAAACATGGTAGCTGCAAGAAAAGGGGATGCAAAATGTCACGGTCGTGACAATAAAAAGTTGCAGCCAGGGTATTTTTGGGATCCAAAGGGGTGTTCAACATGAAAGGTCCAAGAGGACTCAAATGGATAAGACACATGGAACAGAGACCACAGCCCACTCCATCAAGGTTGGATTTACTATTCATTACTTCATCAGCAACATCAGTCTTAAGACAGAATGCATAAAACATTAAAAATAGATAACATAAGGCATTAAACATAGTTTCATGCTATTGGTCTCACAAAAAACTCACGGCTGTAGCAATCGAATGTTGTGGCCATGACAAAAATAAGAAAAAAGGTAGCGGCTAAAAGTAAATAAGTAGCGGCCGTAATAATATGGTCAAAATAACTCACGACCGTGACAACCAAGGGTCGCGACTGTCAGATTTTTGAAATCACATAGGCATTCTTAAGTGTCCAGTGTGCCAGTGAATACGAAAATAGACTGAAAAATGCTATTCACACATTACAGAGAGTCATGGACATACTATTTTTAATGATAGCTCACATGAACATGCTTGATAACAAAAATAAAAATACAAAGTGAAAACCTTAACTGTGACACCATTGGGAGAGAGAAAATGAGGGTTTAAAGAAATGTCACAATTTTTCTAAGATTACTTCGTGTAAACAACCACTTCGAATGTCCTCTTGGATGTAGAAGACAAAAATTGCCAAGTAATCCATGCTCCAAGGCCTCACCAATGCAAGAAAAGTCACGAATAAGGTCCAGGAGTATTGGGGATATGAGTATTGGGTGTATCGAAATATCAGGTGGGAATCGAATTCGGCAGAGTATCTGTATTTAGGTATTACTCTCCTTGGTTTTAGTGGAAATGGGTGCCTATTTATAGGCAAAGAGGCAACACAGACATCCTCTGGAATGCTGCCACCTGCCTAAAAAGGTGTCAAACTTGCGATCGTGACCTTTAGTTGTACAAACAGTGCCAGCTGTGACTTTTATTGTACGAACAAAGTAGGTCGTGACCTTCAAAGGTCGCAGCTAGGTTTAGGGTTTCAAAAAGGTAACAACCGTGACAAAGAAAAGTCGAGGCCTACTCTAGGATCACAAAAAGGTGGCAGCCGTGAGGGTAAAGACACGGCCTGTTGTAGGGTTTTGAAAAAGGTGGCGGCCGTGAAGAATATGGATGTCGCGGCCTGAAAGTTTTTGGTGGTTTCTTAGGTTTTGAACCAAATTTCTGACTTTGCTTGCTTGGGGGTAACCTTGAGCATAATTCCCATGCTTTCGTCATTAGGGAGCATTTTAGACGGGTGCTTTAGATTTAACTTGGTCAAATTGGGGTTTCTACAGTTGTCCCTCTTTGACAGAGTTTGCAACAACTCGTGGTGCAAGTAAATGTCAAAACTCCAGAGACAAACTGATTGAACAAACCGCCAATCTTAGGCATAAACAAAACATACAGAAAAGCGTGGTTGAACTTGAATTTCTATTGAGCTTCCTATCTACCCCCATTGTAAGGGATCAGACCAGTCGTAGTTCGTGGGGCAATGCATATGATGCAAATAGGCTAATCATGATGCATGATAAATACAATATGATGCAAACATGTACAATACAAACATACAAGGGTTTAAGGTCATAACACGGACCAAAGATCATCAAAGATCAATTTTAGGTCATGAATGGACCGAATGGTCAGTTTAAGGTCATGAAGAGGACCAAAGAGATATATATCAATTTTAGGTCGCGAACGGACCGAAGAGTCAGTTTAAGGTCATGAGGAGGACCGAAGGGACAGATATTAGTTTTAGGTCATGAAAGGACCGACGAGTCAATTTAAGGTCATGAGGAGGACCGTATTGGGGCAAACTGCCAAGATCCTAGGATTATGTCTATCATTTTAGTCAAAAAATATCTAAATGGGCAAACACCTAAATAGGCTCCAAATTAAAACATTTGATATCGAACAATAAAAATAAAACCTGGTAATACTCCCAAAATTAGTTTTAGGATTATATATTTTGAAATCTGATTAGATGATTTCAGTTGCTGCAACAATTTTCAGTCAACGATCTGCCGCGATTTTTAACTTCTAGTCAAATTTTTGACATAAGTTTTTTACTATATTCCCGAATGCTAAACACGAACGTAGTGTGGGCTATACGATCTATCGTGTTATTCAAAATCTTCTTAATTAGGCTTAGGATTCTCAAAGAATGTGAAAACTTCAGCCACCTAACTATTGACTGAATAATATTAATTATCGCGCCTGATTTTATAATAGCATAAAAATAGGCTAGAGTAAGGACTTGTGAAGTAAATAAGACATGAGCTTTCAATGTAATTATGAAATCCTGCCTCAACTCAGAAGCAATTTCATAAAAATATTAATTATAATTCATTATACTAAAGAATTATAATTTCACCCCTAGCCATATTCTTAAAACCGTAGTATTCAAACTCCTGTTATTAAATGCTTCTTTATTCTCCACACGTTAAGATTTTCGATACCCACCGATTAAATTAAATTACTAATAATTATATTTAATCGGCTTCTTAAATAAATTCCTTAAGACCTTTCGTTTAATTTATTTGATTGCCAGATAATTAAATCCACATGCAATGTTTGGCTGGGTTAAAACTTATAAACCTTCTTGAGTGGGTATTGTGGTGCCGGGATTTGGGGTTTTTGAGTTAAAAAATAAGGGATTTTAAGAAACATTTAGAAAATATTTTAACACCTTGAAAACTAAAATTTGAAAACTCTTGTTTGTTGAAAATAGAGTCGCCACTTAGTTTTTGAGAAAAACCAAAAAAAACAAAAATAGTCTACTAATCTTTAAAGCATTAACAAGAGAAAATAAGGGTTTGGGGGCTAAGGTACGAATCAGGGAAGGTGTTAGGCACCCCGTTCACCCAACCGTGAGGTTGTGTCATGCCCCAAATTCTGGGCCACGTGAAACACTCAAAAACAACCAAATAATAACCCAACCGAGAATACACTCTCAAAGATAAACCATACATGCATTGTATATAAATGCCAAAAAGCAACATTACACTGCCCCAACGCCAGAAAAACATGTTACAACATACATGTAACAAAAGAACAAAAAGGAAGACTACAGCTCTTCCACCTCTTCAGCACCTCCAGATCAACTAGCGTGACCGGTACCTGAACAAAAGAAAAATCCCACATGAGATGTAGCACATAATATAAACCGCATAAGCATGCTAACACATAAGCACATAGGTCCATGCTAAACAACCCCACATACCGAGGAAACCAACAAGAATGACACGCCAATCTGGATAACCTACTCAGATTCCCTGATAGAAATCACGCCAGCTAAACGCGTTTCTAACTTGGCTTCCAAATTTGTTAATTCAAACGCCCAAAGGCAGGACTATCACTCCTAAGATTCAACCCCTATGCTCACATATACACATCGTTCACGTATGACTCGCATGCTATCACGTTTATGTTATTAAAGTATCTAAATACATGCAGTCAAGCACACGCATTCAACCTCACACGGTGATGCAACCTTTTCCCACGGCTCTTAGGTATTCGAACCCAGAACTCTGATACCAAGTTGTCACACCCCAAACTCCAGGCCACGTGAAACACCCAAAAATAATCAAACAATAATCCAACCCAAGAATACACTCTCAAAGATAAACCATACATGCATTGTATATAAACGCCAAACGGCAACATTACACGACCCCAACGCCAAAAAAATATGTTACAACATACATGTTACAACATACATGTAACAAAAGAACAAAAAAGGAAGATTACAACTCCTTCACCTCTTCAACACCTCCAGATCAACTAACGTGACCGGTACCTGAAGAAAAGCAAAATCCCACACCGTGAGCCAAAGCTCAGCAGATTCTAAACAACACATGCAATATCAGCTAAACATGCTCGATAAACGAAGTACAATTTTTGACTCTCTTTCAAGCCATTAAAACAGTTTGAAAATAGTTTTAGATCACGACTCACCAGAGCCAGAAAACCATTTTCACATGCAAGGAAAAGCGAGGATAAAAATCATTTTTTCGACTCATCAGAGCCTTGAAAACGATTATAGTATTACGACTCCCGCAGGCCGTTAATACAGTATTTCGACTCCCGTAGGCCGATAATACAATTTTTAGAAAATTGGTCTATCTGTCCCAAAATGCAACATATGCAATCCATGAATCTTCTTAGACTTTCACCGAAGGACCGCAGCCCCCATCTAATGCATCTTCTCGGACTTTCACTGAAGGACTAACGCAGCCCCAATCACATACACATCGGCTTTGGCAGCATACCTCGTACACCCGCTTTCGCAGCCTACCTCGCACACCAGCTTTTGCAACCTACCTCATACACCTACACACGCACATGTGCATCATCAAGCAGGATTTACATCTACTGGATCACGGATTCATCTAATCCATTTCATACACATATGCAAATCTAAACCAGGATTTAAAGCATATAACTATGTATCAACACGACGTTCCACAAACCATGTCACATGCATATAAAACTCTAGGTTTTAAAGCATAAACTATGTTACACATAACGGTATCCAAACCATGTAATCCACTTACATATTCCGTACATGAATAAACAGAGTTATATATGTACAAACTGGTTATAAAGCACATAGCCACATATAACCTCACCCCACGACGCCAACCGTCACGTAACCCGACATCCACACACCTGGACCCACGATGCCCACATGCGCCAACACGATCAACAAACCTACAAGACTCGACCTAACCGATGGCCAACACCAAACCCACAACCGTGGTTCTCACCAAAACCTCACACTTCCTGTGCATAACCATCACGCACACGACCGAGCAACAACGCCCAAAACTTAACCATACACGTCAACCCAAGGACGGCATCTAAACAAAACACCCAGGATCACAACACGAACCCCCAAGACCACCACACGACCAACCGAACCCCAAAAGAATCCACAGGTATTTAAATCAAGTAATTCTCATAAATTAATCAATTAAATACCATAGGACACCAATAGGAAACCAAAACCCAACCACCAAATCACCAAAAAAATAGCCCAGAATTCAGTCGACTGGGGGTAACCCCCAGTCGACTGAAAAACCCACTGAAAACGGCTAAAAAGCCCAGAAGCACTGTCCAGTCGACTGAACCCAAGAACAGATGATCCAGTCAACTGAACTCATAGGTTCAGTCGACTGAATCCAACCTAGAAATCGTTCTAAGCTACGGATTCAACCTCCAAATCTCAAATCGAAGCCTCTAAACACCGATTCAACACCCACAAACATACACACGCCTAGGCCTAACACGAAGACCCCCACAAAAATACCCGGCACCCGATTCCATCCACGAAATCGCTAAAAAATAGGTTTTAAACCCAAAAATCTAACTTGAAGCAAACGCAGATCTACAGCAATCTACCTGTTAAAAACACCCACGTTTACCCATAGCACCATTATACAGCAGTAGAGTCTAGAATCCTACCTCGGTGAATTAAAAACTCAACGCCTCGAACCACATGTAAAATCAAGTTTCGCCGGAATCAAAATCTGATCGGATGGTTGCGTAGCCCATCGTGCCAAAAGCAAGGATCCGCTATTGGATTGTTGAAAACTGAGCCCCGGGCCCCGGGCCCCCGAGAACTTAGAGAGAAGGTAGAGAGAATACGAGAAACTTAGGAGTTAAGTTTTGAAAAATATCTTTTTAAAAAATATCTAACTCTAGATATTTATAGGCCTCCAAAATATTTTTTTTAAAAATTTTGAAATTCGCGTCGTAACACTCCACAGCCTCCAGAACCTTCCCCACATGTATCTCTACCCTCAAACATGCATCAAAAGCATTAAAAACATGCTCAAACAAAAACACGTAACGTGCGTCAAAAAATGCCGAAAAAGAAAACGAGTCAGGGTATCACAGGTTGGCCTCTACTAGTCATAATTGGCTTTTAATTAGATTTCTCAAATGCATGCAAATACAAAAAATGAAAGCGAAGAGAAAACATCCAAAATCAAATAAAAAAATACATACATATGTATATAGGACGCCAAATCAAAGCAAATAAGAAAAAAAAATCCTAGATGCTACGGTATGCAATTTCTAACTAAAGGATTCATTGAGCAAACTCGCATGCAATGTTATCAAAATAATCTAAATTAGCATAGTTCAAATAAAAATAACAAATATATACTAAAATGTCCCTAAATATAAACTATACCAAAAATAAACATGAATTTGCTAACAACATTATCAAGCAATTAAAATAACCTAAATTAAAGCATACTTGAAAACTAATCATACTAAACATGCATTTTATCAAATAGCCTAAAATTATACTAATATGATTTTAAACAAAGATAATTAAGGCATGCTTTCTAAATGGTAACTTTCAAGTTAGTCATTTACTAAAAACAAAACAAAATAAAATAAAAGAGATACCATTGAAAAGAAGATTAAAAGATTTTGTGAATTTTAAGGTTAAACAAAATAAAAGAAAAGAAAAATAAAAGAAATACTATGAAAGGAAAATTAAACTAACATTAAAGATTTGGTGAATTTTGAGGTTAACAAAATAAAAGAAAAATAAAAAAAATACTATGAAAGGAAAATAAAACTAACATTAAAAGATTAAGAAAAGAAAAATAAAAGGGATATTACCAAGAAAAATTAAACTAACATTAAAAGAAAAATAGCAAATGTAAATAACGGTTATTACATAGGCTCCATTTGGGTAACTCGCTTATTTGCTTATTGGAAAATAAGCAAAAACACGAATAAGCTAGTTTGTTTGACTCAATTGGCTTATTTGCTTCGTTTGGGAGGACACTTGCTTGTTTGCTTATTTTAGCTTTTTTAGCTTATTTTGGGCTTAGTTTGGGCTTATTTTGATTTATTTAGTTTATTGACTTATTTGCTTATTGACTTAAATCGTGATTATTTGGCAAATCAAATGAAGTTACTTATTTGGCTGCTTATAAGTCAAATAAGTTAAAAATTCATTTACCCAAACAGGACCATAGTAATATAATAGTCGTTTAATTAAGAAATATAAAATATGTGTGTAATATTGACAATTACAACATATGAATGTTAGTGCATTGAATATGATAATAACGACATCGTGAGTCGCAATTGCCAATCATGTTAACACTATATAATGAATCAATGAAAAGTAACAATATGCTAAGTGTAAATGTGCTTATGCAAACAAAGTAAACTCACTTAATTAACTAAATTTATATATAAAAATGCTTATCACAATTAATTAGATGCTCACAATTAAATCAAACAAAATAGAAAAACTAAATCAACTATGCAAGTGGTACTAGTAAAACATGCAGATTACACTACTAAAAAAGTGGCCTTTTGCTACCAGGTGTTCCCGTCGCAAATAGTTGATTTCCCGTCGCAAAAATTATTTGCGACAGTATAGCGACGGCATTTAAGGGGTCGCAAATAATGGGGTCGCAAAAGGTCTTGGCGACGGGAAAATGCCGACGCAATACATTTGCGACGGTTGCATCTCGTCCCAAAAAACACCATTGAATGTGTTATTGCGACCGCATAATTGTCGTCGCCAATAATTTGACCTATAGCGACTATATAAACCGTCGCTTGAAAAATAATTACCGACTTAAATGTGATGTTGAAAAAACTTTTAGCTACGGTAGCGGCCGTCGCAACAGCTTTTATGTTACTATAAATTCACCGTCGCAAAAAATATTTAGCAACTATATTATTGCCATCGCAAATAAGATTCTAATAATTTTGTAGGGTGGCACATTTTTTAAAAACCTGTAATATAAGTTTAAATATTAAAAAATACATTAAATTTAAATCCATCAAAAAATAAAAAAAGACATTTCATTCACCACATTGCCAAACATAAAAATATTCATCCATTCAATGCAAATAAAAAATATTAATCCATTCAATACAATATTAACCAAATTACTTTGTCAATACACTTCGATTTCTTAAGCGCTTTAAACAAAATTTTCAATTCATTCAGTGCAACAAGAGATCCCTTATTTTCTAAAAACAAGCTCCCTTCCTATTTAATCTTAGACAAAAGTTCCAATTGGAGACCCCTTTCCTTCCTTCACAAAAGTGCCGATTTTATCAACTGTCTCAACAGTTAAGCCATTATCTTCCAACTCGCAGAGAATAACAATATTTTTTTATCCACAAAAATTAACATACTAATTATTAAAACTCAAAAAAGAACATCACCAAATGAATGAACAAAAATTCGAATTAGATACTTAACATTGACAACAATAGCGAGAACGCCAATAAGACTATAAAGAGAATATTTCAAAATTTTAAAAGAACAGCTAGGTGGAATGCAACTAATATACAAAATAAAAACCTACATGAAAAGCCAACAAAATTCACCTAGGTAATATTTATTTGTTTCTTTGTTTTGAGCGGAAGTAAAACTGCAATAATTAAATATGACGTTAAAATGATTCCTTTGAATAAAGTTCTGAAAATTTGAAGCTGCCGATTCGTCTTAAGATGCAAGTCCAAGACGTGGATGTGTGTGCATAAGATGCTAGTCCAAGGCATGGATGTGCGCGCATTAGAGAGAGAGTTACACTATTACTCCACTTATAGCAGGTTGTGTGGTATCCCCTTCCTGAATTAACGAGATCACATTAAATAGAATCAGAATAAGTAGATACATTCTAAATGGACATCAAATGCCACATTCTGCTGATTATAACAAGGAAAAGGTATTTGGGGCCAGAAATTTTGTTTGGCTTTATTTATTTATTTATTACATCTTCTTTGGGGGGAACAAAAACAAAAGAAAAAAAGTTGAAGGAACTAATTGGATTGAACAAGAGAACGATAAATAATCTAGCAGTACAGAGAGAAGAAACATCTTACACAAATGGCTCCTTCACAGTGTTCCAATGTACAAGTTCTTGCGGGGCTTTCAGGTGTACCTCTATGATCAATGCATGCTAACACACATAAAAGGCAATGAGCGAAAGTAGTAATAATAAGGACAAAACTAGAACACCAAAACTATGTCATCAGAAATGCCAACTTACCAAGATCAAAAACACGCTTGTAATCCTTGATGAAGCCTATCACTTTCTCATCATATTCAAATCCAAGGTTTTCCTTTATTATTGGACTAAGAGGTTTCCTCAAATATAATACATCTTGCGACAAATTGAAAAAAGATAAAAAAAAATGGCCACAAGATGAAAAGGTACCAGAAAAAACTACAAAAATAACCCACATGCTATACACAGATCTTATTTCAATTCAAGCAACTTTAAAGCAGAGTTATAGAGATTTGTGCTGGCTGCATAAAATCACATAACAGTTCATAGTCTCATAGATATGAAAATGCCATCTTATAATAGAAAACTCAAGTGAAAAAATATATAACTGGATTCAAACGTTTAGTTTGTTTTACTTTGGCACCTAAATAGGAAAAGGGGAAGGTAAAACAAGAAAATGGAATTGAATAAAAAGGAATAGAATAAAGTGAAAAGAAAAATAAAGTTTAAACTATTTATACTCTTCTTTTCTTTCCCCAACCTTTATAAGGAATCAAAAGGTGCTATAACACATCATTATCGTAGAAGACATGCCTTTTGAAGAATACAGTCGTATGCAAATCTATATACACACATAAATGAAATAACAAACAAATCTTGTAAATGTGCAAATATGTTGGATCAAGTAGCTAAAAATAGACAAAAATGCCAAAGAAAAACTGTTAATGAGGGACCGAATTCATCTTCTACAGCAAGGGATAAAAAATGTAGTGCCCATGTCCCGTTTTAATATAATTTGAATATATATCTTGAAAGCCAACCCGATATGAAAGCCCCTTTCTTTGCAAACTAGGCCCTTAAATGCTCCATTCATATCCAAAACTCCATTTAAAAACACTGAATCAGACATTCATCAGCAAACACACCCAGCGAACCCCGCTCGAGCGGACTTCTGACCGCTCGAGCGGTCTGGTACCCGAGAGCACCTTTCCCAAAACTATGGAATTCCTTCTAAGCTGAGAAT
>JAOTRH010032421.1:0-20951 GCA_034768845.1 Heliamphora exappendiculata
ATAATAATGAATAAAAATAAAATAAAAGATAAAAATATAAATCCTATCTGAAAATATTTGTGGCCTTGATGAAGATAAAGATAGCCCCATATCTTCCACTGCAATCTAATCACAAGAAGTTCAAACCTTTTCCTGTTAATTGTTAAATTGAAAAACATGATCTAGCATCCTATTCAGCCAAACCATTATTCTTGGTTTCGTAACACACCACTAGAGCACAATAGTCAAAAGACCTCTTCATGATTGAAAGGAACTTCTACAGAAACACCCCATTGAAGCAGCACATGAGAAATACACACCTGGTACGGGAAGACCATCCACTGTTTTCAAAGAAGTTGGTTTTCTCCGTGCTTGGCACATAATTGTCTTCTTCTTCAACAACATCATCATCATCATCATCATCATCCGCATTTAGAAACCCTGAAAATCAATTGGGAAAAAATAAAATAAAGAATGACCGTCAAGCAGAAAAACATGAACACACACATAATAAATATGTTCTGAAACTAATGCTGCAACATTTTTGGCGGAATTTATTTTCTAGATATTTTCTGGTGATTGGTACGACTGAAATTAAAAGTGAAACAGGAAATATTTTCCTGGTCAATAGAAAATAAGTTAATTTTGGTGGAAAACTTTTTTCATTTTTTGATGATGAAAAACATTCCATCACTACCATCCCCACCACCGCTGTCGCTGTCACCGTCGCCATCTCCACCACCAGTATGGCCACCGCTGCTACCCCCCCCCCCCCAAACAACTACCGCACACCGCTACCACTGCCACTGCCATCACCAATACTCACTAATACCTTTATTTTCAAAGTCACAACCAAACACATAAAATATTTTCCACAGAAAATATTACTAATGAAAATGTTTTTTGCCGAAACAAACAGTGTGCAAAAGTAAACATCATCCGTATCCAGCAGTATATGTTCCACATTTTACACATAAAAAGCAAGACACAGAAGAGATATTCACAGGTAATCCCAGAAACAATGCACTATATAAAACTTCCCAGGAACAAAACAAAATGAGAAGAATAACCTTAAACAGATTCAAATGCCATCAAAATAGTCTAAACCGGAGTCATATTAAGCATCAAGAGAATTTGGTAGGCACGTCTAAGTTCTCAAATTAGAATTATAATTTCGCTTATGTTTCAGACAAATCTAATGACGCTTGATATATTCATAGAAGCAGCATAGTTTCATTGAAGAAAAGAGAAGAAAAGAAACCTGTATCATGTCCAAATATTGTGTAATCAAAAGCCTGCATATAAGAAAAAGATAATATTTAGACATTATGTCTGAGAAGTAGAAAAAAGAATCTTCTATTTCTATGGAAAACAAAAGCAATAATCCCAGAGCAATCTTAGAACTGTAACAGGGAAAATGAAATTCAAACATTGCTGCATTCTTTTAATAGAGGTGCATTGGCAGGCTGACTACCTAACAAGCAATTGAGATATTATTACTAAGAGTGTGACCTAATTTTTTTTACTAGAAGACATCAATTTTTACAGAAGAAGTGGCACGCTGCAAGAACTTGAGAAAACTATTTCTTTTCAATGAATAGCAAGTGCACTAGGATTTAGGTGTTACAATACAAGCCAAAGGTAAGAGATCTGGCTAGCATAGATAAGGGCTTGGCAAGGCAGAGTACTTATAAATGGAACAAGGAACTCAGGGAATCAGGGGCAGTCAACATTTAACGACAATCAATGTATGCATTGCAAAGGCTTTTTAAGCTTTGAAAAGACTGGTTGTCAAGGCCTGAATAAAAGTTAATGGTAAATGTAGAAATCAAAAGAAAGAAGAAAAACAAGAAGAACATATGAATCTTTCTCACAACCCTTTATGGCCTTATAATCATCCCTTCAAGGATTGCACCAATTGTCAAACAACCTTCAATCCTCAAAACATAAATCTTTTGTTTTTTGATTGGCATCAAAGAAAATTTTAGTATAAATAAAAGAACAAAATAAAAAAATACAACGGGAAAAAGAAGTCCACCAAAATTGAAAGAAGAACAAAAGCATCACAGGCTACAAACGGCTCTCCAATCTCTAAAAATCAAAAAACTAAGAAATCTTCCTTAAAAGGGGACCCAATAATGTAAAAGAAATCAAGATACATATAAGGAGACCAAACAAAGTAGAAATATGAGAAGTTACTAGTAAGACCTTTCAAGACCTAGTGCTTGCAATAATAAATATTAAATAATGTAAGTTATGTAACTAGACCCAAAACTAAAACTTACGGGCCATGTTACATGAACGTTTCAAAATGTATAAAGTACCCGTACTAGACACTTGGCACTCGGATAAGGGTATGGAATATGTGTTCAACATTTTTACTTAGACATTACCTAGAAAACATATTTAATAATTCAAATTTACTATAGAACTATGCAGTAACCCTAATATTAAGTATAAAATACTCAATAGAACCTTGTAAACACCGTTTATCTTGAAAAATGAAAAAAGTAGATTATGGAATATGAATATTTTGTTGTGTTATAATGCCCTTGATATAAAAATTAGATGAATCTGATACTTAAACATTATACCAACACCCGTACCGAAGTCCATGTAACATAGTTTATGGACCATTATTACAGACCATGATTGACAAGTATTGAAATTCTAGAACAACCGGTTACTCCTAGAGCAAAACAAAACACAATGACATGTCCACAACAAATGATCCAGGAAAACAAAAAATAAATTAGGAATCAATTTAACCATGGAGACATTTTGATCATAAAGGCTCCTTGCTTAGAAACTCTTTTTGAGCTTCCCAAGCCCATAATATTTTTTTAGCCACTCAATAGATATGGCACCTCTTACATACTACTGGAGCATGTTTCTACAACCAAAATGGAAGGATTATGGGCATGGACTATGTATTTGATATCTACGAGATTTCCATAACACGAGTGTCTTATAAAGAAATAAAATAAAGATTAGCTATCTAAAACAAAAATTTTCACAATATATATATATATATATATATATATATATATATGATAAGTAAAATCTTGCAAAATATCTTCTATACATGATATTTTACAGCATGAATATTGACGAATGTAATATGACAAAGCAGGAGAATTACAATGGGTTTCTGGTTAGCAATTAGATAGGATTTCATTTTACAGCTTATAAATTGTGAGATACAAAAGTTAGGAGGAAAACAAGAGTACCATTTCCTCCCAAGCTTCTTGTTCAAAAAAGAAGAGGGAGAAAAGAAAGAACATAAGGATGCAAAAGCAATCCTCAAGCCTCTCTAATACCGGAAACGAGTCAAAAGATAAAAAGCCACCCCCCACCCCCGCGCGAAAAAAAAAAAAGCAGAGAAAGTGGTGAGTTACACCATATCTATCGCAAGGCTAAATAAATGGCATAGGCTTCGGAAGGCAAGATTTGTTTTTGGGGGATGGAGGAAGAGAAAGGGCCAACTGATGTCATCTCAATCGCAAGGCTAAACAAAGGCTAAACAAGTATCATAGCCTTTGGAAGCCAGAGGGAAAAAGGTGTCTCCCACAGACATCAAGCACCTTTTTTGTCCAAAGTGTCTATGGTAGTGTTCATGGTCTTTATTTACATGTATTCTAAACTAGTACGCTGTCAGTCATCTTTTCTATTTTTTGCAGTTGATGGTACGACAGAAATTTCTAATTTTTTAGGCCTTTGGATGCAAAATGGATCCGTGAATCTTTTTTTGGGTCAAGTTATTAAATGTATCATTCTATTGGCTTTTGTAAGGTGCAGATCGTTTCAGTAGTCAAATGGGTCAAGGTTTCCTATTTTTAATTCCTAGACAGAGTTAAAGAGTCCAATTAGACAGAAGTCTACTTAAACCATTAAACATAGGTAATCTTTATACATTATACAAGTTGAGTTTTGGAGAATTGTGATTGTGCCGTGTCAGTTCTTAGCCCTTGCAAGGGCAGACCTGGATCTTTCTCTGTTCTCTTCACAAGAAAGCAAAATATTATCATCAGGGACTCTTCGCTTATAGACTTGAAAACCCTAAGCATTTGCGAAATGCCTTTTAGAGTCAATCGAGCAACATAAAAAGTTATATACATGAAATTCTATTACATTGGTAGAAGCAAAATAGGAGAAGGAGAAGTAGCTTGACTCAAACCCAAGCATCAAGCCCGGTAAGGGAACGCCTTATCAGTTGGGTCAAACCCTTGGTCTCACCTAAAATTATATTAATTAAGCCGCTAAAAGCTCTAACAAAAGAACATATAGAGAGATTATTTAAGGAAGACTCATAATGAGACTAATCACTCGATGAGTCTTGCAGAGATTATTTAAGAAAGACTCATAATGAGACTAATCACTCGATGAGACATCATCTTCTCATTGGCACCATATTTACGAGATTGCATCAAGATAAGTGCAACTACCAAATCCAATAAGCAAATTTGTAAATAAACTGAAGTTTATCCGTGGTCAGATTCTCATCAGAACTTCGCTCAAAATGAAAGCCAAAGTCCATGACAACAACAAAAAGAACTAGGGTGATAAAGTATGAAATTACCTAGAGAATAAATGTAAATAGTAAGAATGATAGAAACATATCATGAAGCCAAACTGGTTCCTTAATCATAGAGTTGGAAGACAGAATATCAAGTGTACAACTTACACCACAATCTTCACCAGCAGCATGACCAACAGCAGAAGTATCTGCATCTATTGTACACTGCGGATCAGCTTCCTGAAAACCTGGATAGTCACCATCGTTTGAGCATGCATTTTGCACATTGACATTGAGTTCCACAGTATATGAAGAAGTCACTTTAGGTTCTCCATTGGAAACACAAGAGGCCATGTTGTTGCCATCACAGTCCATTTCTGCAGCAATAACCTCTTCCACATTTACAACCCCATGTTCGCTTTTCCTAATTTCCTCCATGGCTTGGTCAATAGTTAAAACAACCTGGTTACTGAACCTAACAGTCTCAGGTAAAAGAGAAGAATTTTCGTTTCCACTATGCGCAGAATGAGGAGTCTGCAAGATTGCTCCAATTTCAAGTGAAGCACCTCCTTCATTTTCTTCGAGTAAAAACTCATCCCTTGCTCTAGATTCAGTTCTGCCAACAGTAGAACTGAGAACACTTTCCTCTGCTACTTTGGCATCATCAACTCCCTTGGCTCTGCTTAAATAGACTATAGAGGCATCCATCCCAACAGACTGAGCATCTAACTTCTGATCTGGTGAAACTCCTACTCCATCCATTTGCAGAGAACCATAAACAACACCTTCTTTATCCAACACAGCTGCTGGTATCATAGAGCCAGCTAACCTATTATTTTCATCACCTAATACAGGACATTGATCAGTCGAGGACGCTGACTCAACCCCAAGATCAATGATAGGAGTTACAGCATTAGCAAGTGACATGCTTGCTCCATCAATTTCTACTTCAGTTATCTCCCTAGAATTTTCATGCGGTAAGCTCTGAGGTTCCAGTATGTCACACATGACATCCATCTGCACTTGAGTATCACAAAACTGGGACCAAAAGACATGCTCTTCACCCTGACGGTTTCCAGGAGCCACTGCCTCCACGTCTGCCTGCACATCATTTCTAACTATCATAGACTCGTGGATCCCTCCTGTTTCAGATTCTTTGTGGGCATTTGGCTCTATGGAGAGCTCCACATCATTTGATGTTTCCAAATGATTATTTTCATCCTTCTTGGAAACAAAATTTAGGTCTGCTGCAGCTTCCAGAAAAGCATCATGTGCATCATTTTGGGATACCTTGATTTCGCTCAGGTCATATGTTTTACCATGCCATAAAGCCAATTCTGTTGACAAACCTGGTAAGTATAACATAAGTCAGGTAACATGAAGGTTTCCCATATGCAATGCATGTGTTGTGCGGAATAAATAACAATAAAAAACATGGATGCACAGTCTAGAACAAGGAGTAATAGGCTCATAAGTACTGTGTCATTCCAAGGACAGTGTAGAACACATGCACAACCTCCCTAAGACTAAATGCCCAAAAAGTATAGAGAAAGATGACTAATACAAATGGGCAGAGGAAAGCAAAATAAGCAATGGTGTAATCTTACATGTGACACAAGCAGAAGTGGCTAGGCTTGAGACATCATAACGAGGAATTCCAATCAAATTATGCTACTGCCAGGCATCTGAAAAATAGAATATACTATGTATAGAAAAGCATATGGGTTTTAGAGAGCTTCCCAAATGTTTGACAAGAGGTGCTTTCCAGATCAGTTCTTTATCATTGTCATGTGGTTTTAGAGAGTTGTGCTTTTAGGTTGGGTCCCACTCTGTTTAGGATCAAAAATATGTGGCTAGAGCATCATTGGTTTAAAAAAAGCATGAGCAGACAGAATGTTGAAATCCTCCAGGTGGAACGGCGTTAAGCTCACGATAAGACCTAAGTTCATAAAAGATAAAAGGGAAGATTTCGATTAAAGAGGTTTGTGTGCACTTTGGAAGTTAAGATGAAATTCATAACAGGGAAGTTAAGATGAAATCCGTAACAGGATGGATAAGTTGGATAGCCTTGAATTGAATGGTGGCCTTGATTAAGAAAGGGAAGGAAGAATTTAAAAACCAATTTAACGAAGTACTTTTTAGAGAATAAATTTTTTGGGGTTAGATAGCTAAGCTTATGTGGTTGAAAGATGGTGATAATTATTTTACATTGTTCCATTAAGTTGCAAATGGGAAGAGGAAGAAGAAATTTATTAAGAAGCTCAAAGTTGGTCCAGAAAGTTTGGACAAAGAAGGTCAAATTGCTAATAACATTTTTTTTTTTTTTTGATCGACAACAAAAAGATGATATTATTAAATATAGGTAAAGCTTACAACAAGAGGAAGACAAGTAGTCCACCAGGAAGAAATAAAAAAGAGTATAAACTACAAATCACAAATTACAAAGTGCTTTCCAATCCCTAGACATTAAATAAAGAGGGATTCCCTTGAATTTGGAAGAAATAGAAACCCAAAACGATGACAAATAACACACTTTGACCCATAATGATTCAACATCTTCAAATTTATCTTCAAAACCATAGCTTTCCCTTCCAACCAGATCACCGACATTTTCTCCATTCATTCTCGGTTGTACACTTCTAAGAGAGGGTTAAATAGGTCACCGCCATTGACATTGGATTGGTTCCCACTAGATCCCAATAAGGACATGTGGTTGGAAAGGCCTTTCGAGGAATTGGAAATTAGGAAAGCAATTTTTGATTGGGCGCGGAATAAATCTTCGGAGCGAATAGTTTTCCTATGGAAAATTCGATAAAAATCTTTGCTGAATTTTTTAGAGTGGAATTGTTAATGCATGACCAAATGCTACAATCCTTTGTTTGATTCCTAAGAAAGCGAATTCTTCAAAAAAAAAATGGTGACATCTGGACCATAAATATGGTTCATTGTATACAATTTGGCCTAAGTTTTATCTATGAGATTGAGATCGGTTTCGGGGAGTATGATACCTAAATTTCACAGTGCCTTTAATATGGGGCACTAAATATTAGGCGTTGCTTTGATATCAAATGAATTGGTAGAAGAACATAGATACCTAATTAAAGAAGGTGCATTTCCAAGGCTGATTTTCTTCAACAAAAACAAAAAATCAACCCACTTTCCAATCTTTAGTAACAAGACTCTTTAGAAAAGCATATGAATGCGTGGAGTTGGGTTTTTGGAGTCTTGGAACACAGAGAAAAGTTTTGGACACAGACGGAGCAAATTGATTCATGCTTGCTTTTCTCTTCATGTAATTTTTAGGTCACCATGAATTGTAAAGCTTCCAAAAGTATTAAGATTTCTAAGGGTCTTAAGGAGGGTGGTTCTTTGTCACCATTTTCATTTCCTTACGTGGTTGATATTATGGGGAAATGGTTAATAAAGCTAAGGGAGAGGGATTGATGGACAGTTTCATAATTGATAGGGAATGGGTTTCAACATCTCGCTTGCAGTTTGTAGACGATAGCCTCTCCTCTCTTATGGCAAGGACATTAACGTGGCTAATTTTCTCTTGAGTTTAAGAATTTCACAATGATGTCAGGAATTAGGTAAATATGAATAGGAGCTCAACAGTTAATTAGTGTTCCAAACGATAGGTTGCAGAGAGTGGCTAGTCTATCATTATGTTCCAGTGATTCACTTCCTATGAGTAATAAGCATTCCACTAGGAGGATCTGAGGTCAGAGTCTTTTTGCAATGGAAAAAAATGGTAAAAGATTGGAAGGGATAAAAAGGGCATTGATTTCTAAGGGTAGGGCTTACTTTGGATCGAATGTGGCTGATAAGATCAAAACATACTGAGAAAAGTTTTTGGGGAGGGCAGGGGAAAGGGGAAAAAAAGATCACTTGTTTAGTTGGAATGCAGATTCTCTCCAATAGAGCAAGGAAGATGATATTGTCGAAAAATATTGTTGCTAAGAACACTACATATGGAGATTTTCCATTAAGCCTGGTTCGTTATGGGATTATCTCATTAAAAGTATGGTATTCAGGGTAATGGTTGAGCTTCTTTTGAGAGAAACTGCATTCCAAGGTCTTTCTCGATTTTAGGCTGATACATAACAATTGGATGCAAGATTCAATCATTCATATATTACGTTCATTCAAGATACAGATATTCGAAGATGTGCAAGAATGAACGCTTGCTTGCTTGCATTATGCCTATGTGGATGTTTTGGAGAACAGAACAGAAGAGATTTTCAATAGGTCAATTCATTTGGGACCCTGCAGGCTTGGAGGAGTTCAAACACCAGTTTGTCTTGGGTAATGAGGAAAGGTCTGTTTTTAAGAGGATGTCTATATGGCCAATAACTCATTTGATCAATTGTTCTTTCATTCATATTGGTTATCTCATTCTCAATGCATCCCATTGATTCCAGGGGATGTTCATATTCTTATTCAATTTCTCTCAATGATCATGAAACAAAGAATTAGTTTCTTATTTATCTGTTCTTTAATGATGTTTCTTTGAAGAGCAAGCATGCTGATAAAATAGTGAATTATTTAATTCATAGATGTTGATAAAAGAGAGTGGATCATTTAATTCATAGATGTTGACAAAAAGAGAGTAGATTATTCATTCTACAAGAGTGCTTTTGATGCAGTTGAAATATCAGTAAGTTCATGAATTGCTGCATGTCTAAGAACTTTCATGCAGTGGGGTCCTATGTTGTTTTGCTTGTCTTCCATTGTTTTAAAATCGATGAGATGGTCTAGTAATATATGGACCCTTTTGAGACAAAAACATCCAAGGGCCATCTATTGTGCTCCTCCAGCAGCCAATAAAAACCACCTAAGGCAACGAAGACAACTTCTTTTATGACTTATTTTTTGAGGCAAGAAACTGCATCTGCGGTAATTCTACAAGCCATTTTCCCAGTTGTTTCTTCTCCTTGTTTCTATTTCCTTGTTACTTCCTTGCTTGGTTGTGGAGCTATCTAGGTTTGGTGGTTGTTGAGCTAGCAATAGAGAACTGTTTACCTCCAACTCCTCTGTGGGATGCATTAGATCCTTTTTTGATACCATCAATGCTGGCCAAATGTACTGCTTTTTATCCGTTATAAGATGATACGTACCGCAAATATGCCATTTAAAGTTTTTGCTGGCACATAAGAAACTTAATAATAATGACATGTTGCAGAGAAAGAGGCCTAGTTGCCATTGCTTCCACAATGATACATGATCTGCAGGAGGGAAGAGGAAACTATGGACCGTTTATTTTTCTTGTGATACCCCGACCCGATTCATTTTTGAATGATTAAGTATTCGAGATATCTCGTAACCTTTGGAAGGTGTTAGGTACATCTTTGACGTGTGTTCGGGTTCCATTGAGCCTTGTTTGATTTGGTTTAAGGCTGAAAAATCAGTTTTTACACAGAAAAACACACTGTCCTGAGGTTCGGTCGACTGGAGGAGTTGGCCCAGTCGACTAAACCAAGTTTTTCTAGTTCGGTTGACTGAACTAGGGTGTTCGATCGACTGAACCAAGGCGGTGGATGTTTTTCGTGTTTCCAGTAGGCTGTTCGGTCGACTGAACTGAGAGTCCAGTCGACTGAATTGAGGATTTTTTGTGTTTTCTATAAATAGCAAGCATGGAGATATTTTGGGATATTTTGATTTTCATATTTGGTTTCTCTCTCTCGTTTCTCTACCTTCTCTCTAGATTTTGAAGGCCCGGGGCTCGGTTTTTAGCGATCGAACTGTGAATCCTCGATGTTGGCGCCTGGGGCTTCGTATATGTCCGGTCATATTCCCGTTTCGTCGAGGTTCGGTTTCGAGACGTCGAGTTTTGACCCAACGAGGTAAGATTTTAAACCTACTGCAGTTATGAGGGTGTTATATGTAATTATATGCGTTTTCACCGGGTAGAAAATGTATGAAATGTCATATTTTCTGTTTAAGCCTTGTTTTTCTGATAGAAAGCATGTTGTTAGCTTTTCTTGGCTTATAGTACTGTATGACATGTGGTAGTAAGGTTTTCAAAGGGTTTTCTTGAAAACGGTAGACTTTGGTGAAAAATGGTGATTTTGTGAAAAATCTCAACACTAGGTATTTTGGAGGTTTAGAGCTCGCCTTCGAGGTTGAGTCTCAGTTTTTGAAATGTTTTGTTGAAAACAGGAAAAAACATTTTGAAAATATTTTCGTAGTTGAGCTACGGTTCTGTTTTTAGAAGAATATCTAAATGTACCGGGATAACGTGTATTTGGCACGAGTTTCCCTCAGTGTAAGTCCGGAGAAGCGCGCAGAATAGGTACTCAGGTCTTTCGGGCTAGTCCCCGTATATTGAGATAGATGGGTGCTCAGCTCCCTCGGGGTCATAACCCGTAAATTGAGTGGTTACGTTCACGGTGCTCCGTATAGAACCTGTGTATATCTAGGCGATCCCACGATATCTGGAGGTTCGATACTGGACAGGGGTCTATAGTTGCTACCTCTATCCTCTTGTGATTGAGTCGGTACATAGGATCATATTCTTCTATTTCGCGATGGTACATTCCGCGAGGGAAACGATGTTTTGATTACTGTTTTACCTCTTCTCCTCAGCGGTGTGGCCTGAGTGGAGCATACTATTTTACTACAGCTTACTGTTTTTATCTTTCCACAGTGTGTGATCCGAGTGGGAAAGTAATATTTTGGTTACTGTTTTCCTACAGCTGTAAAATGTGATTTTGCATTGTTTAAATACTTGGTTGTGAAGGAAAAACTGTTTTGGGAGTCTGATGGAAAAACTTGAGGTTTTATGATGTAAAACCTTTTGGATCTGTAGTTGAGTTAGCTCCCACTATATGATATGCATGGTTTTAAGGACGAAAATATGGAATTTTATGAAATAAAACCGTTTTGAGGCTCGTGTTAGCCTAATAGAAAATTTATGATTTTGAGTTGGGAAAACTTTTTTTGGCTCCTGTGGTTGAGCCCGTATGCTTGTGATTGCATATTTCCTGCTTTACAGCTTTATTGTCTTTTCCTATTGAGCTTCGGCACACGGTGTGGAATTTTGCTGTAAAACCTTTTTCAGGTAAGCGTGATCTTGTAGGTTGACCCGATAGTGCCCGGAGGTGGCTGATAACAAGACGTCTGTTTTGTCTTGATAGGTAATTTATACCTGTTGTATATGTTTCATGTTTATTTGTAACATGTTGTAAATCGTACACTATGATTATGGATGTATGTATGTTTTAATACTTTTGAGAGAACCTTGGGTTGGTTGTTGTTTTTCGTAGTTTCACACTATGTTTTTTGTTGTTGGGATCAACGGTTTACAAACTGGATTTTCAAATGATTTATATTTCATTTAAACTTTTGTGCTTCGAGGAAGATTTTTGGAACGGCCTAAGCTTCTTTTAAAATAAAAAGAATTTCTTATTCAAAACACGTATTTTGTTTTTAAAGGCTTAGCTGTGAGGCTGTAACTGTAGTCTTTGTGCTACTCTTTTAAATCAATAAATCCTCGGTAATACGTATTTACAAAGGTTTTGGCCTTATTTGGTCTTCTAGTTTTAAAATTCCTTTTGTTTGGGCGGTTTGGTGGTTGTTCTGTGACTTTTTGCGTGACCCGGAGTTTGGGGCGTGACATTTCTATTGTCCCATAGCCTATTTGCTATAGTGAAGATTGTTCGGGATCCCCAACGTGATTCCATCTCCTTCTCTTCAATTGTTCCTCGTGACTTTAGAGCCTTCGGTATTTAATAAGAAGGTCCCATCCCTTTTCTAGATGTCTAGTTTTGACAATGCTTTAAGTTGTACTGTTACCAAGCAATGCAAGAATCTGTGAGAAAAAACTAGAAAATATAGAAGATTTGTAAGATAAAGATTTGTTATTTGACAACATTTTGGGTGTCAGTGCTGCTTGTTTTTAAGGAGAGTACTTAGTTTTTTTCTTTTAAAAATTTTAGAGAATGGAGATTGTGTGTGATATTTAATTTTTCTTTTCTTTTCTGTTTTCTTTTCTTCTTTTATCTTCTTTTTTGGTGTACTTGTCATCCGATGAGCTCTCTGTATCATTTATATTTTTTTTTAAATATAATTACTATAGTTGCTGAAAAAACAAATCAGTTAGGATCCTTTCAGGTAAGAAACATATTAGCTCTCGAGCTAGATTTCCATACCCAAAGCTTCTTGTGTCTCAACTCAATCATAGTTCCACAGATCACGGTCTAATGTCATTAAAAATTGCAACTGAAAAACTTCAATTAAGATCAGGAGAAAAAACATGAAGTCAATATAATAAATTAAACCCACAGAAATGATAAACTGTATGCACCGCACGCTCACCTACAAATATGGGTTCGCTGAAAATTTCATCTTCAAAGAACTCTTTCTGATTCATCCAAATTTCAGGACGAGTGCAAGGAGCTTTCTTCCGTATGCGACGTATGTCCTCCGTAGTAGTCAACTGTTGTCGTATTACACTTTGATGGAAAGGATAGCAACAATGTAAGTATCACGCAATATGAGACAATTTTAAAATTAACTACGTAATGATAAATGCTACATCTGAAGTGTAAACACTCGAAAATATCAGCTGGAAACTGAAGAAAAACATTATTCAATCAAGTGCGCCTTGGTTGCCCCAACACAGTTTACATAAGATATAGTCTATTTGATGCATAAATACAACAGGAGAACAAACAATAAGCTTAATCAAACCTAAAATCTGTTTTAAGCATAGGAATGAAAAGGACAGTAAGGACTGAAGGAGTTTCTCCAACACTGCTTAATTGGAAAGAGGCAAGCAAGACCATTCCCAGGGTATGTCCCAAGGATAGCAGGTTATAAACACAATTATCTCTCGCGCTAAGCCGCAAATTCAGACATAAAAAAATAGAACATATGCTTATAACAGGATGTAAACAAAATAATATACATACAAAATAAAACATACTCGCCGTACAAAACCATGGTATCATCCATAAGAACCTTCCTCTTCGAAGCACTAACCCGGGGTGCAGACCGAGGGCGTTTCATACATGCTATCTCAGGTAGTGGTGTAGGTGAAGCCTTCATTTTCAAAACTGAAGACCATCTTCCAACTGAAGAATAATATTTCTAGTTAATCAAATAGATTCCAAAAGAAAAACCTTCTAGAATAAATACATCCATGCATATGAAGAGATAACTTCCACTTGTGCAATTTGTTTTGGGAAAAAAAGGCATGCATTAATTCCATAAAAGTTAAATACCTAAAATAGAAGACAACAAATCATTGTCATCAGGAACAGATTCCTTTGTACTATTTGATCGGGCCACACCAATCGATTCAACTAAATTTAGACTCTGCACAGTCAGTGTACTTTCACTGAAACTGCGCTTTTTTCCTGAAATGTTATTGATCCCAGCATCAACCCTGTCACCGGTTGTTAAGTGTGCTTCATTTGGTGTAGACTCCACCAGAAAATTATCTTGTAGATTAGCAAGTGCTTCCGATACAGACAATAACTTTTCAGGCGCAGGCAATTCAGAATTCTCAGAGCCATCTAATTTCTCTAATTGAGTATCTCTTGAAATCATGTTTGGCTCTTCATCATTCAATTTGCTAAAGTCCACCTGAATATCTTTGCACGAAGCAGGTTCTCTTGTGTGGTTTTCCTCCGGGACAGGTTCCATAGAGTCGGCATGAGACCCTTCACCTGGAAAGTGAGGGACATTACAATCACTGATAAAAGTACAATTTATAACCATTTCACATCAAATCGTGTTTCAGGAGCTTGTCAAACAAACCTTTGACCTCAGTGGAAGCTCCAGGAAAACCAGGAGCCTCCTTTCTTCCAGACATCTCCATCGAGCAAAGGTCAGTAACTCTCGGTAACAATTGGTAAGCAATTGCAGCATCACATCCAGCATTCTCCATACTCTGTAGGTTCAGATGCATGCATGGCTGAAGAACATGCATGTCAGCAGCTGCCGTTACCTGATGAACAACTGGACTCACAATATTGGAACCCTTTCGATCCCAGCAAGCCTGAGTTTCAAAGTTCTCATGGTCATCTCTACTAGTAGATTCTGGCTTTGATGCCACTTCATTGGTAAGGGAGCATGATTTTTCCATATTTCCAGCATTTTCCACATTATTTGAAATGTCCATAGTAAGTGATGCTTGACTAATCTCTAAAATACATTCTGGGGAAGGATGCCAGGTGCTTGATAAGCTAGAATTCTCAGAAATGCTTTTAATAGCACTAAAGGAGTTAACAAAAGAACCCTCCAAAACATGTCCTTCATGAGAGAAATTAGGACTTGATATAGTTTCATCCAACCAAGGACTTGATAGAGTTTCATCCAACCCAACTCCATGGAGTTCAATATTGTCTGTGCAGGCCCCATCAATAGATTGAGCACCGGGCACATTGTTGCCGACAATTTTATTCTGTAAATCTTCCACCCCGTTTGCACCATCAAGTACAGTAAAGTTCTGATCTGGAGATTCTGATACTGGATTAATGGCTTTAGCCAGTTCATCCAAAAGGATATTCCCCGTAGTAGAAGGTGAATCTCCCCATGACCTCAGTTGTTTGATCTCCTGGCCACCCAAAACAGTTACAGGGCTCATATCATCCGGAAAAGACAAATCCCCTGCATTTCCATTCCCACTATGAAGATCCAAGTTGCCGGTAACCTTTTCCAAGTTTCCATTAGCTGCAAATTGTGTTGAAATACGATTGTCTGATACCAGATGGTCATCACTTGCGGAAGCGTCCTGAATATTAAACAAGTTTGGCTCCTCTCCTAACTCCAGGTGATCATCACACGCTGAAGCCTCTTGAATTTTCAACAAATTTGGTTCTTCCATCAATCCAGGAGTACAAGGGGCCTGAGCATACTCAACGAGATCAGCATGCCCAGTAAGACCTTCAAGCTGCAAACAAAGAGAATAAATTCATTAAACCAAACTGGTAATTATACCCTAAGTAGACCTTGAATTATTTCCACCTGAAATAGGATAGAATTGACAAGAAACTATAGAAAAAAGAGCCACAAAATAGGAAAGAAAAAAAGTTACCAACACCTATTTCAGAATCTTGAAACTGAAAACTAACCTGATTCACTCCACCAGAAGCCACCAACCCCTCTGAGTTTCCATCAAGTCCTTGCTTTTTGCCTTCCCCAAGAGGTGTCTTTGGTTGAACAGATGCATGAACCTCAGCACTTAAATCAAAAAAGATGAATGGAGTGTCACAGAAACTTGCCAGGGTTTTTGGGTGATTATCCAGATCGGTCAACAAAGTAAAGCACCAATGACAACCACAAGGAGGTAACAAACAATAACACGAGGACGAACACGTTTGGAAAAAGTAAATCAACAAAATGCAAACAAAATGTAGGAGAAACACAACTATACAGAATATAGGCAAACCAAAACTGTCGATCCCCAATAACTTAAGGCAGAGAACGGCACAAGTGGCGTGTGTGCCAAAGTGTGTTGTCAATTACCAAATTAAACTTGGAAAAAAGCACCTGTTTAAGGATTTGATATAGAACTCAGATCCACCATAATGTTAAGAGAGACAAATATGCATCGATAATTTTAGAAGTGTTTTGAAATACGAAGGGGAGGGATAGATCAAATTGGCATGGGATGCTATATTAAGAAAAAATATGAAGTTGTTGAATCTAACGAAAGATATGGCCCTTAACATATCAGAATGGCGTAAAAGTATTCATGTAGCCGACCCTAATTGATTGGGACAAAGGCTTAGTTTGGCTTTGTTTGGTTTGGTTCGTTTGTCTTTCTTCTATAAGGGCATTATTGTAATTACATTTTTATTATAAATACATATGGGTGAAAAAGACGAGAATAATTTCCAAGACACTTCTTTTCCTTTCTCTCTTCTCTATTTTCTTCTTCTTCCTTTTCCAAACCCTAACTTAATATTTTACTATTCAACGTTGTATCAAAGCAATCTGATCCAGCCCTAAAACAAGTCGTAAAACTCTAGGCTGTCGCAAGGTAACAGTGTTATGCTAACGTCATCTTCCGTACGATAACGTCAATGTGACGACAAGTACATGGGTCGATTTGTCTCATAGCCCTAATAATTATGGTGATTTTTCTATATTTCTCTGATCATGTTTGATGAATGGTTTTGTTGTTAGAACTTTTTTGGTTTTTTGAAACCTTAGCACGTGATCTACTAATCGAGGTGCTGTGAGTTGTTTTCAATGCTCAATACCCATTCTACTTGTTTGGGTCAGATTTGTGGTTGATTTGGGAATTGCTAGGGTTTCTTTGCATCGTTTTGCACCAACGATCACCGTTGGGCCTTTGAAGCTTCTCCCTCTTTTGCATGGTTTAGCGTCAGCCCTCCTTGTTTTGCATCAGCTTGGCTCCGATCCTCCTCCTTTGGCTTCAGCGCTTCTTGTTTTGCATCAGATTGCCTTGTTTTGGCTTCAGTACTCCCTGTTTTGGTTGCTTTGGTTTATTTGGCTGGTTCTTTGGTCTATGAGCAGGCATATCTACTATTTGGCTTTGTTAGGGTTTGAGATCTGCTTCTTTTTTTGGTCTAGTTATTGCTGACTTGAGTTGATATAGCTGATACAAAGCTTATTGATCTTAAAGATGACGATTTGCCAAGATGTGTCACTTTTAAACGGCTAAATGGTATCAACTATTTAGCTTGGACACATGCCTTTTATGATTTTTTTAAAAAGGAAGCAAAGATTAAAGTATATAACTGTTCCTCCACCTAAGGGGGATTTTACTCTTTCTAGTAGAGAAACTATTGATTCTAATGTTATGAATTGGTTATGGCCTAGTTTGGAACCACATATTGCGGCTACTGTGGAGTTTTGTAATACTTCGACGCAGATTTGGGACTCTATTGCAAACTTGTTCTTGAATCTGAGCAATGTCTCTCGTGTTTATGAGTTATATGCGCAAATTTTCACAATTAAGCAAACAGGGATCAAACTGGGAGTCTCTATCTAAATATTACAATAAGCTTAAGAGCTTGTGGAATCGATTGTTATAGCATCGTCCATTCACTACCAATTTCCAGAATCCAAAGTGTTAGTCAGAGGATTTCATGATTGCATCCTTACTTTCTGATTTAGATTTTGACCTTTAGAGGTTCAATGATCAAATTATTGCCAGTGAGACATTACCTACTGTCGCTAATGCATATTCTCACTTGTTACGTTCATCTTTGGGTCAATCTTCTAGCGTGCCTACTCCTACAATTTCTGAGTCATCTGCCTTAGTTTCCAGCAGTGCAGGCCGTAATTCTTTTCGTGGGTAATGGTCATGGTAATCATGGCGGCCATGGTAACCGCGGTGGTTGTCATCATGGAGGCCGTGGTGATCAGAAGTATGATTACTATAATGGTACTAACACTATTGAATTGTATTGTTGGGTTAAATATGGTAAACCAAACTATGTTCATCAAATTACTAATAGCTCCTCTCGGCTCTCATCTAAGACATCTTATGCTCCTTTTGGTCGGGTGGCTTCTTTGTCTGGATCTCATGAAGTTCTCACTACTGAGCTCAATGAGATTGTTCAAAGATTACACTACTACTTACCTAATTCAAGTAACTGGAACTTTGGCTAATTCAAGTAATATTGTCTGTGTGGCTCTCAGCCCCTATCATGGGTCCTTGATTTTGGCTCTAGCTCCCAGTTGTCTGTATTCCTTCTCTTTTCTCTAATCTAACTCCTATTCGGTATCATATCATTTTAGTTGACGGTTCATCTTCATCTAGGCCTATACCAGAGAAGTGCGTTCTTCATCCTTCTCCCTTGGCGTTCTTCGTCCTTCTCCCGCTTTCGTCTTACCTTTTAGTTTTTATGTCCCTAATTTTCCCGTAAACTTACTCTTTCTTACTTCATTAACTGAAGCCTTGCATTATTCTATAATAGTTTCCCCTACTTCTTGTGTTTTTCAGGACCTCACGACTAAGAGGATAATTGGTTTCTATTTTCTTAATGCTAGTTTCTTCTTTGGCTACTCCTGCTTTGAGTGCTACGATTTTCTGTCTCCAATGGCATCTACGATTGGATCATTCATATGTGGCTACGCTTAAGTTAGTTATTGCAAATTTGAGTCAAGTCTCATAGTTTTGATTGTGAACCTTGTCAGTTCGGCAAGCATCACCGTATATCTTTTCTTACTACTAGGCATAGTTGTCAATTAGAGTCCTTTGATGCAATCCATATGGACATTTGGGGTCCTCAAACTTCCAGTATTAATCGATATACTTAATTTGTTATTTTTATTGATAATTACTCTCGTATAACTTGATTATTTCTATTGAAACATAGAACTGAGTTACCTTTTATTATCTCTAAATTCTATAATAAAGTATTCACCCAATTTGGCAAGCGTATTATGATTCTTCGATCTAATAATGTTCTCAAGTATCTGTAATCTGCTGTTGATTCCTTTTGTGTTGATCAGGATATTGTTCATTGTTAGTAGCTTATTATTATATTATTCTTATGTTCCGGGGTGTGTGGGTGTATGATTGTAATAATGTTCTTTAAGTTGATTATAAATAAGAGCTCGCCTACCTATTAGGGTACATCTTTCCATTATTCTTAACATGGTATTAGAGCTAAGGTAAAACCCTAACCTTCACGAAACCCTAACCCTAGCCTCCATTCTCCAGCCACAACCACCCGCCACCAGTCACCAGTCACGAAACCCTAACCCTAGCTTCATTCCTCCAGCCACCAGCCACAGCCATAAACCCTAAACCAGTGCCAAAACCCTAGCCACCGTACTCTCCGACTACTAAACCAAGCCACCGACCAACATCAACTACTAAACCAAGCCACCGACCAACATCAACCACTAAACCAGGCCGACGACCACCATCAACCCCTAAAACCAGGCCGACGACCACCATCAAACCCTAAAACCAGGCCAACGACCAACGAAACACCAAGGCAGACCACTTCCGCCCTTCATTGACCACCGACAACCCTTTTACAGTCCTCGATCACCTCTCTCCAGCACTGGCGACCCTGTTTCTCCCTTCTTCTAGCGCCGGCGACTTCTGCTCTCTCTATTTCCGGCGCCAACGACCATTGTTCTCCCTGTTTCAAGCACCGACGGCCTTGGTTCTCTCACTTTCCAGCGTCGATTGTCCTTGCTCAGCACCGATAGCACCTTCTGTCGCTTTTCCAGCGACTGTTCCGTTTTTCAGCAACTTTTCCAGCTACCGGCGACTGTTCCGGCGTCTTTTCTGGCGACCAAAAACTGTTCCGGCGACTGCTGATTCGCCGTTCGAGGGTCTTCCACCGAATGCTGGTTTGCGAGTCTAAGGGCTACTGCAATCGTTCTTATTTTATGGAGATGAGTTGATGGTGTGATTCGCGGTCCATATATGACTTATTGAAGGTGTGGGCGCGTCCTTTTGATTGTTAGTTTGTTTCCTTGTGATTCCTTGAGGTTTTTGCCATTTGAGTTATTGTGATGTCGAAGGACAGTTCCACAAGCGTTGAGGATTCTCCAATGAGAACTGATAGATAAGGAGAAATCACGGATGTGTTTTCTTCATCCACACGATTGGTGGATTCAAAGTTCACTGGACCGCAAACATATGTATTATGGAAGAAAAATGTATTACTGACAATTGAAGGTAAGAAAAAGGAAGATCATTTGTTTGAAAATCCTCCTGAGAAGGGAACTGACGAGTACAAAAGATGGAAGCGTGACGATGCCCGATTACTCAGTAAATTGTTGAATTCAATGGAGTCTTCTGTTGAAGTGTTGATGGCAAATGCCACAACTGTTCGTGAGGTGTGGACCATACTCGATGAGACATTTACCTCGACTAATGACCTGCTCCGGTTATATGACGTGATGCGGAGTATCTTCAGGATACAGCAGGGAGAATAACCTTTTTCAGACTATTTCACGGAGTTCAAGGTATTAGCAGATAAGTATGATCGGTTGGTCCCCTTCACCAATCAGTATGAGATTTTCAGAGAGCAAAGGATGCAGTTCTTGGTTGTGTTTCGTAGCTGGGGTGAACCAGCAACTTGACTCGGCACGTTCACATATTTTGGCTGGGTCAGATTTTCCCTCTTTATCTGAGATTTCCAGGCGAATGAACAGAGCAGTTAGTACCGACGGGCCTCGTATTACTACTACTGACCAGGGTGATCACACAGCCCTAGGTGCATTTTGGGGCAGAAGTCGAGGAGGTGTTCGTCGTAGAGGTGGTGATGGACGCCGTGGTGATGGCGGACGAGGTAGAGGCCGTGATGGAGGACGAGACAGAGGCCGAGGTGGACGTGACACCAGATCCTGCTATTATTGTGGAGAGCAGGGACATTTACAAAACTCGTGTTGGAAGCTACATGGGCGTCCTACTTCTTCTGTGGCCAATGCAATGGCCGATTATGATGTTCCTGCCTCTTCTTCTGAGAGGAGGACTATCGATATGACTCAGGAGGAGTATGATCAGTTT
>JAOTRH010032432.1:0-20950 GCA_034768845.1 Heliamphora exappendiculata
GAAAAATTTAAAGGACGGGTGATCTAAACACACTCGGATGGTCAAAGTTTAGGCGGATTCGGACTTGGTGGAGTTCGGATGCCACACGGGGATCTATTCTGCTGCGCCAAAAGAGTCGCCCCGTGACACCTTAGCATGCTCAAAGCAAGGCACCAAGGTGCGCAAAACATGCCCAAAGCAATGCTTAGGGGGGCCAAAGACAAGGCCAAAGGATTCCCAAGAGGCGACCTTGGCGTGGCCAAAACATGGCACGGTGTAGTCAAAATGATCATCATAAGAAGTAAAAGTGGTCACGTATAGTAGTAAGAATGCTTCACGTTCTTTGCCTTTCAATATGGAACATTGATTTAATGGTAGCAAGAGCCATATTTAATCGTAAGAATGTTTCTAATAGTAAGAATAGTCACATGGACATGGCAAAGAGGTGAAGTCACATGACATTGTCAACTGTCAAAAGCTATTCTCGGTGTAACTATTACGTGCGCAATATAATAATCAAAGATGCTCTTGGCATGGCCAAATCAATACCTAGATGTGATATTTGCATACACAAAGTAAGGCACCAAGGTCCCATAAGTTGTCACATGCTGTAGTGATCAAAACCATTTTTAGAAGATGAGTTTCATAGTGGACCTCATTTTTAATGCGTGGAATGATCACAAGTAGTAAAAGTGTTAATGATGAGAAGTAGAAGTTGTCACATGCTGTGGTAAAAATTATTCTTAGAAGATGAGTTTGTAGACCACATTTTTAATGCATGGAATGATCACAAGGACTAGTAAAAGTGTTTATGCAGTGTAGTATAATTAGTCATATACATTGGTAAAAGCTATACTTAAGGAATACACATGAAATATGACATTCCGTGGTAGAAATAGTTACGAAGAGTAGTAAAAGTGGTCACATATATTGGCTAAACTTCTATATGTGCTAACTTTTCATAATTAAATAATTATTCAATGGTACGATAATCACATTGGGTAGTAGAAATATTCATCTTGTGGCGTAGAAGTTGTCACATTTTGTGGTAAAAACTATACTTAGGCTTTCTTTTCATGGTGGACCTCCATTTTAATGTGTTGAATGATCACATGGAGTAGTAAAAGTGTTTATCTGGTCTAGTAGAAATGTTCATATGCGTTATTAAAAATATAGTTATGCTTACTTTTTAAAATGGTAAGAATAATACTTGTGCCCTTTTACTAAAAATATTTTGAAGTATTACCAAAGAAAGTGGTATTCACAAATACGCTTTCAAAACCATTCTTAAGTATAGCCAGTACATGCGCAATACAACAATCAAAGGTGCCCTTGGCATGGTCAATGTAATACCTAGAGGTGCCCCTGGCATGCACAAAGCAATGCACCAAGGTGCCCAAAACATGCCCAAGGCAATGCCTAGAGGTGCCCAAAATAAGGACAAAGCATTCCCAAGAGCTTCCCTTTGCAAGATCAAAACATGACATAATGTACTAAGTGCAATTATGTCGAGTAGTAAGAATAGTCATATGTAGTGGTAATAATTATACTTGTGCTTGGATTTTTGTTTTAATTGTATGAATGATTACATTGGGTAGTTAGAACGGTTATCAAAGCAACGACCTAAGGTGCACAAAACATGCTCATACCAATGCCTAAGGGTGCCCAAGACAAGCACTTTGCTTTTCAAAATCGAGCATAAATTTAATGGTAGGAGTGTTCACGCAAACTTGTAAGAATGTTCATATTGTGTAGCAAGAGTAGTCACAAGACCATTACACTTTGCTTTAATTAGTGAATGATCACATGGAATAGTATGATCACATGGAGTAACAAAAATGTTCATATAGAGTAGTAGTTATGGTGACATCCAGTGATAAAAGTAAACATGTTCTTTGACCTTTGTTTGATCACATAAAATGGCATGGTTGCATTAAGTATTAAAAATAGTTATCTTGAAGGGTAGGTATGGTTACATCTAGTGGTAAAAGTAAAGTTGTGCATGGACCTTTGTTTGCTAACATAGAATGGCATGGTCACATCAAGTAGTAAAAATGGTCATCTTGAGGAGTAAGTATGGTCACATCCAGTGATAAAAGTTAACTTGTTCTTCGACCTTTGTTTGATTTAATGGAATGGCATGGTCACATCGAGTAGTAAAAATGGTTATCTTGAAGAGTAGGTATGGTCACATCTAGTGGTAAAACTTAACTTGTTCTTGGACCTTTATTTGATCACATGGAATGGCATGGTCACATCGAGTAGTAAAAATGGTCATCTTAAGGAGTAGGTATGGTCACATCCAGTAGTAAAAGTAAAGTTGTGCATGGACCTTTGTTTGCTCACATGGAATGGCATGGTCACATCGAGTAGTAAAAATAGTCATTTTGAGGAGTAGGTATGGTCACATTCAGTGATAGAAACATACTTGTCCTTAAACCTTTGGTTATTGCATGGCTTTCAATGATCACATCAAGTGGTAAAAGTGTTCATGTTCAATAGTAATTATGGTCACAATCGAATGGTAGAAACACAATTGTCCTTGCACCTTTGGTTTTATGCATAGCTTCTAATGTTCACATTGAGTGGAAACAATGTTCATGTCCAGTAGTAACTATGGTCACATTCAGTGGTTGAAACATACTTGTCCTTACACCATTGGTTTAATGCATGGTTTCCAATGACCACATTGAGTAGTAAAAATGTTTATATCTAGTAGTAACTATAGTCACTTTCAGTGGTAGAAACACACTTGTCCTTACACATTTGTTTTAATGCATGGCTTTCAATGATACATGGAGTGGTAAAAGTGTTCATGTCTAGTTGTAACTATGGTCACATTCAGTGGTAGAAATACAGTTGTCCTTACACCATTGATTTTATGCATGGTTTCCAATGATCACATGAAGTGGTAAAAGTGTTCATATCCAATAGTAATTATGGTTACATCGAGTAGTAGAAACACAATTGTCCTTACACCTTTGGTTTAATGCATGGCTTCCAATGATTACATGGAGTGGTAAAAGTATTCATGTCTAGTAGTAACTATGGTCACATTTCATGGTAGAAACACACTTGTCCTTACACCTTTGATTTAAGCATGGCTTCCAATGATCATATGGAGTGGTAAAAGTGTTCATGTCTAGTAGTAACTATGGTCACATTCCGTGGCAGAAACACACTTGTCCTTACACCTTTGGTTTAATGCATGGCTTCCAATGATCATATGAAGTGGTAAAAGTATTCATGTCTAGTGGTAACTATGGTCACATTGAGTGGTAGAAAAACACTTGTCCTTACACCTTTGCATTAATATATGGCATCTAATGTTGATATCGAGTGGTAGAAGTGTTTTTGTCTAGTAGTAATTATGGCCACATGCAGTGGTAAGAGTAAACTTGCGCTTAGACCTTTGTTTGATCACATGGAATAGCATGGTCATATCAGGTAGTAAAAATGGTCGTCTTAAGGAGTAGGTTTGGTCACATATAGTGATAAAAGTAAACTTGTGCTTGGTCCTTTGTTTGATTACATGGAATAGTATGGTCACATCGAGTAGTAAAAATGGTTATCTTGAAGAGTAGGTAGAGTCAGATCCAGTGGTAAAAGTAAACTTGTGCTTGCCCATTTGTTTTAACGGGTTAATCATCGAATGGTGTAGTAAAAATTCTCAGGTCTAATTGTAGGTATGGTCATATGCAATGGTGAAAGAATTCTTTTGTTGCCCCTTGTTTTATATGATCAAATTGAATAGTAAAATTTTTTATTTTTAGTAGTAACTATGGTCATATAGAGTGGTAAAAGACTACTTGTTGTTGGGCCTTTGTTCTAACGGGTGAATTATCACATGGTGTAGTTAAAATCATCATGTCCAATAGTAAGTATGGTCACATACAATAATAAAAATATTCTTTTATTGTCTCTTTTTATTTTATTTTATATATCATCACATTAAGTAGTATTAACGGTCATGCCCAATATGAGGTATAGTCATATAGAGTGGTAAAAGTATATTTGTTGTTGGGGCTTTGTTTCAATGATAAGCTCTCTTTGTGACTATTTTATTTTAACAATTCAAATCACATGTTTGGTATTAAAAATAGTTTTATCCAATAGTAAAAATACGCTTAAACTTTTGTTCCTCTTGATGGCTTTCCCGTAAACCTTTGTTATAAAAGTGTTGATATATAGTTGTAAAAATTGTCATGAATAGTGATAAAAGTAATCATTTGTTGTGGTAAAAGTTGTAATTTGTTGTCGTAAAAGTTGTGATATTGAGTTTAGTCATTGGTCATATATAGTAATAAGAATTATGATATTGAGTAACAGGAATTTACATATTTAGTGGTAATAATAGTCATATGCACTAATAGGAGTTGTATGGTTTTATTTTTTGATGGGAAAAATGCAAAACCACCTTGGGTTGTGAAAAAATCACTTTGATTTTTTATTTTCTTATTACATATTTAACTTAATGATCAAGATCTAATTTAGCCTAATTTAAAGATTCAAATTAATTGGGACATGATACCTCAAACTGGTTTGGGGTATCATAGAAAAACCCCAATCACATAGACACAGTCACTCGGCTCTTTGTCTCTTCGCTCTTCAGTATCTTGTTGGATTTGGGATTGGAAATGACTCCATGTCTTTGTGTCTCTTCAGTAACATAATGGAATTGGGAATTGGGAATTGGGAATGACAAATTGACAGTCGAGGTACTTGAGGATGAGGCGCCGCTATTAGCTTGTTAAACTTAAAGTCCTTGGGGAAAAGTAATGAGTACATGTAATATTATATAAAAATTTTGGGCAAAAATGTAAATGTATATATATAAAATGAACCGGGGGGTTATTTGGGGTGGGAAATGGGGTCGGATCAGCGCAAGACTTGTATTACCAGTCCCTATCCGCCCCCAAGTGGAGATTTTTCTTTCTCTCCCCGAATTTGACCTGAAAGCGAAAACAAATGTGTATACCCGAAATTTTTGGGGCGGGAACAGGGACAAATTGGATCGGGTCAAATTATCATTCCTACTAGATAGCCAAAATTTCACCACTTTCCCTATCTAATTCCAAACTCACTTTTCTCTTTTTCTAATTAATATTAAAATATTATTAAAATATTAAATATTAAATTTATATCACTTTAACGTGAATTATATTATTATAAATAATGAGATTAAAATTAATTTACACCAATTAATTAAAATATTATGTTACATAGATATTTGTGTTATATTAAAGTATTTATTGTTGAATAAAATTATTGTAAAAATATATCTTTATACATATAATATTTTATAACAATAAATTCAAAGTGTTATCCAATTTTTTACTAGTATTACTAAATATTGTAGAGAATAGGATCCAAAATTTATTATGATTTAAAATGGTGTCAGCCACCTCATTTACTTTGAAATTTAAATGTCAACCACCTCATTTTTATGGTGGGACTCAAATTCATTCAATCACTTTCTACTTTATTTTTTGACGTGAAAATATAGAGCAACAGTTGCTTTTTTACCATCATGTCTAATTATATTTTGTTATCATTGGTACCATATAAAAAATGTTGTGCCCAAAGCACAACAATGTTTGCTATGTTTTAAATCTAACGTAATCAGATTAAATGACTAACACTAATTAATAAATCTAATGTTATGTATGAATAATAGAATCGATGAGATCTACAATAAATATTTACAAAAATTTTATTCAACAATAAATGACTTAATATAACATAATATTTATCTTATATAATATTTTAATTAATTGGTATAATTTAATTTATAATCTCTTTATTTATAATAATATAACTAACTTTAAAGTGATATAAATTTAATATTTAATATTTAATATTTAATATTTTTAATAATAATTTAACATTAATTCAAGAAGAAAGAAAAAAAGAAGAGTTAAGAATTCGAATGGAAAAGATGTGAAAATTTGGCTATGTATCTAGTGTGTGAGAGAGAGAGAGGGAGCATGATATTGTACATGTATATGATATTATTATTATTATACCAAAATTAATTTTAGTCTTATTAATTTTATTTTAAGGGAGAAAAAAAGTGAAATGAGAGATAGAAAAAAGAATCATTAATAATGTGTTAATTTTCCGATGAGAGAGAGAGAGAGAGTGAAAGGGGCTTTAATTTTATTGAGAGGGAGAAAACATTAAGAGAGAGAAAGATGAGGTGACTTTTTTTTGTTGATAAAAGACATGGTGGAATTATTCAGCAATACAATTTTTGAAAACTAAATCTTTAATGTGATTTGGAATTGTCGTGGTCCAGATTCGGCATCCTTCAATCGAGAGAGCCAATCTTGAAAGATCATAAACGATACTGTTGCCTTGTCTCTTAATATGTGTGCACACAAAAGAAGAAATAGATCGAAAAAGATCACGGCCTTCATCGATAAGATTGCTAATAAGGGAGAGATCTTCCTCATTTGAATTAAGCGCCGTAATCACCCATAAGGAGTCTCCTTCTAAGTGGATTTGTCTTATCCTTCGTTGAAGAGAAAATTGTAATGTAAATATTTCACTAGCAGCTTCTGCATGGTCAGCATCTAAAGAATTCCAAACACGCATCACCCTTGCAGCAATGGCCATACCCTGATCATTTTGGGCAATGAACCCTAATCCAGCTCTTCTTTCCTTGCATCTCACCCTGTCAAAGTTGATCTTTATGAAATCTCATGCTGGCTGTTGCCACATCACCAAATGGTGATTTGAGTGGGGACTCCCACAGTTGGTGGAGACCCCTATGTTGAAACCAGGCAACATTTGCCCTACTAGTGCAACAATTTCCCCAGGTGCCTTCGGAGTCTCTGATGATTGACTCATCAGTCTATAGTTTCTCTCGATCCAGAGTCTCCAACATATCATGTAGAAAAGGGTAAAAGCATCCCTGTCCAGAATGCTATGAACCAACTTAGCCCACAGCCAAAAATTTCCTCTTCCTTTAAGATATTGCCAATCCCCTAAATTAGGGATGTGGTTCCAAACCTGAATGGCATATGTGCAATCCCTCTAACAATGAATAATAGTTTCAACCTGCTGCCCATAGAAGACACACGAGGGGTATTGAATTATTTTCCTTCGAAAGAGATTCAATCTGATCGAAAGAATATTAGTGCAGGCTCTCCACATGAAGATCTTCACCTTGCTTGGAGTCTTTGCGGACCAAATCCCCTTCCAAAATCCGGTTACCACTGAGGAGTCTGAACATCCTACTGTGTCCTCACTTGATCCCACAGCGAGGTGGTATCCTGACCGGACTGTGTATCTCCCATGCGTTGTGTAGTGCCAAATGATTTTATCCTTCCGACAACCCGGACTAAGGGGGATTGCACTAATTAGGTCCATCTCAGGGGGAAGAAACAATTGTCTTAAAAGATTAATATTCCAACCCTCCTTGTTTCCTTGCATAAGGTCTGCAACCTTGAGATTAGGCTCATTGAGTCTCCTTGGGCTAATGACTCTAAAGTTGGGTCCTCTAGGGATCCATCTGTCCTTCCATACCCGGATCTAGTCACCATTGCCCACACGCCATCTAACTCCTTTCTTCAAAATTTCCTTTCCCTCGATGATGCTCCTCCAGGTATAGAAAGAGTTTGGTCCCGCTTTCACCTCTAGAAAGGTAATTGTGGGGAAGTATTTGGCTTTGAAGAATCTTCCCACAAGAGAGGAGGGGTTGTTGAGGATCCTCCAACCCTATTTGGTAAGCATTGCCAGATTGAACCATTCTAGGTTCCTAAAATGTAGACCCCCATGGATTTTGCTTACACATAAGTCGTTCCACCTTTGCTATTGAATCCTCTTTCCCTTCTTCGATCCTCCCCACCAGTACCTGGCAATAATACCAGTTATTTCCTCACGCAGCCCTAAAGGGAGCTTAAAGATGGACATAGTGTAGGTTGGAATGGCTTGGGCCACAGCTTTGATGAGAACCTCTTTCCCTACTTGTGGTAGCAGTTTCTCCCCCTAACCCTGGATAACAGCCCAGATCCTATCTTTGATATGCCTGAAGATCTCCTTCTTGGATCTGCTTATCATTGATGGTACCCCGAGATACTTTCCTTGTTCATCTACAAACATTGACCCCCATTACATCCTTAATGTCTGATACAGAGATAGGTGGGGTATTTTTACTAAAGAAAATAGCTGATTTGCTGAGGTTTACCTGTTGGCCAGATGCTTCTTTATAAACCTTTAGAATATCCTTGATTGCTTGTACTTCCGCTAAGATTGCCTTACAGAATAAAAGACTGTCATCGGTAAAGAGGAGGTGAGAGATGAGTTGTCCATTTCTACATGTCCTAATTCCATGAATTACATCATCTACTTCTGCCTTTTCCAATAACGTTGACAACCCTTCTGCACATATCAGAAAGAGGCACGGTGAGAGTGGTTTTCCCTGTCTCAGCACTCGAGAAGGCTTTATGGACGAGGAGGGTTGTCCATTCACCATGATCTTATAACTGACGGTGGTAATGTAGTTCATCACCAACTGCACAAAACTCTCTGCAAAGCCTATCAACTTCATCATTTCCTCTAGGAAGGACCATTCAACCCGGTCATAAGCCTTGCTCATGTTTAGCTTCATAGCCATGATTCCCTCCTTGCCAGTCCTTTTTTTCTTCAGGTAATGAAAAAGATCAAATGAAATCAAAATATTGTCAGTGATTACCCGTCCTGATATAAAGGCATTTTGAGCTTCGTGAATAACATCCGATAGAGCCATTTTCAATCTATTTGCAATGCTTTTTGCAACTATCTTATAAATAACATTACAGAGAGAAATTGGTCTAAACTCACTTGCTTTTCTCGAATATTTGACTTTTGGGATTAACACTATGAGGGTATCATTGATAGGTTCAGTAGACACATATGAGTTAAGAATGGAAAAGGTAGCTTCTACCACATTATCTCCTATTATACTCCAGTACCTTTGATAAAAGTTGGCAGGCTTTCCATCTGGTCTCGGGGCTTTCATTGGATCCATCTGGTCGAGAGCTTTCTTCACTTCTAGCGCATCATATGGCCGCACAAGATAACTGTTAATCTCCATAGACACGTTCCTCTACACCAACTCTGCATACTGATTACCGATTCTAGGGTTGGAGGATCTGAAGATATCCAAAAAGTAATCTGTCAGAATGCTGTGGACAGCTTGTGGATCAGTATGCTAACCCCCACTCCCATCTTCTAGGCCCACGATTAGGTTCCTCTTATTTCTAGAAGATGCCTTAGCATGAAAATAACCAGTGTTTCTGTCCCCCAGATGAAGCCATTACACCCTACTCCGTTGTTTCCACATTTCCTCCCCCCTGTGTAAAAGTTCTTCTAGTTGTCTTGTCAAAGATGCTTCCACCTCCCCATTATCTCCAAATGGGAGGCTAGTCTTCATTTTTCTTATTATCTCCGTTAGCCTCTTGATCGATCTCTGGATATGGCCAAAAGAATGTTTGTTCCATTCCACCAGGGACTGTCTTGTATTTGCAATATGTTCTTTAATGGCCAATAAACCCTCTGTAGCCACCGGCACATGCCATGCTTGGTTGATGATGTTCTCGTAGTCCTTCAATCTCATCCACATCCTCTCAAATCTATAAAGCTTGGATCTAGTTTGTCCACCTCCAGAAGACACCTTAGCCTCACAATGAACAATAATAGGAACATGATCTGAACAATGACATGCCAATGTGCGAATCGAGTATTGTGGGAATAAGCTTCCCCAGTTCCCTGTAATCAATCCTCTGTTAAGTTTGGCCCAGACCAAGTCACGTTCTCTCCGTTCATTGCCCCAAGTGAAAGAGCAATCAAACGGGCCAGCATCTATTAGATTACTTTCTTTAGCAGCACATCTGAACGCCTCAATCTGCCAGATTGCCTTGACCTCCTCCCCAAAGTTCTCATCCATGTTCAGAGCTTCATTAAAGTCACCAATGCACAAGCATGGATACTCATCTACAGTAGCCAGCCTTTTAAGGAGTTCCCATGAGTGCTTCCTTAGGGAAGTTTAGGGATTCCCATAGAAGCCTATAAGCCTCCAAGAATTGTTTGTAGTATCTCCATGAACCACCGCATCAATGTGACCCATCGAGTAAGACCTGATGGTAATATCACAATCCTTCTAGAGAAGACCTAGCCCCCCAAATAAGCCTTCTCTCTCTACCCATAAAGCACTACTCATGCCCAAACAAACCCTTGTTGTTTCCCACTTGTATTTCGGTAATTTCATTTTGATGGCAAACACAATGTTGGGGTCTTCAGCCTTAATCAACAATTGAAGGCTACGAACTGTTCGAAGGTTCCCAAGCCCCCGGCAGTTCCAGCTTAAGATTTTCATAACTGTCAGTGGGGTTGAGGGTCAGCCGCCAGTGATTTTGGAGTTTAAAGGATAGAGTCAGAGATAGGAGCACGCCTGAACTTCTTAGAACTCTCCAAAGTCAAGCCGGATGGGATATGATCGGACACGAGCACTCCTCCTTTGTGCTTTTTACACTGTTCCTATTCAGTTGGCGCAGCGTGTCCTCGTGCTTTCCTTGCCAATTTCTTCCATGAACCCGCCTTTGTTCGGCTTGTACTTGAACCATGGTGGGTGTCTACATTATCTTCAGAGTTACTCCCAGTCCTAACTTCGAAAATAACAAAAGCGGGCCCACCATCCAAACCCAATTTCACTTTTGTGCCCAGCCTGACTAATGAATCCACACGGGTCTTGACCCACTCAAATCAATTAAACTCTATAGCTAGTCCTGGGTTAGTTTCCATAAGTGAAATATCTTCTCCCCCATTCCCGAACATACATTATGCGGCATTAAATAGGTACCCCGGTTGACAACCCACGCACTGCAAATCATCCTTTATCACGGGACTACTTTCCCTAATTGGAGAAGAATATGTTGACTTATTAAATTGGACACACGCTCCCACCTCCTTGCTCAGAAACCCAGCCTGGATTTGCATAGGTACGGTGAAGAATTAGGGTGTGATGGAGAAAACTGAGGGATTCCAAAATTTTGCTGGATGCCCAAATTTTTGGTAGGATTAGTGCCTAACTGAACATGCGGCGAGACTCCCCAATCTGTGCCGAGATTTGTGGTTGACTTTACATTGTGCGTTGCTAAAATGATGCTTCTTTCCAAAACTGGGTGCGCTCCCAATGACCCACAGAGCTAAGAGGCGGTCTCCGGTGATACATGAGACACTGGCGTGGTGTTATTCTCTAACAGGAGATTCAGAGGCGATTCTTCCATCGGTGGAGATGGTATCACCGTTTGAGTGCCGGAATCCAGATGGTTGTGGGTGTGGGAAGAGCACGCCGCTAGAGAGATGGGAGATTTGGTCGAGTCCGCACCATGCAGTTGTAGGTGCTGGGATTGTGTCACCGGCCTGTGGTTCATCGCGTCGCCGGTGTGTGCTGAGATTTGGTCGATTCTTCACATCGCCGTTTGGCGCTTGGGAGTCATCACCGGCGTCACATTAACCACTGGAAGTGGCATGAAAGATGGCACCATCATATGGGTTAGAGAACCCACCAGGGTACTACCCTCTGCCGGGGAGCTAGAAACCTCTACATCAGAGCTCTTACCAACCTCATCACTGGATTTTGATTTTACCTCAGCCTCCATTGCCTGTGTGGTTCTGTGCTTACTTTCTTCACCCCTTTGTGACTTGGTTGTGGGTCTGAATTTAGAGGAGGAGAGACCATTAAACCATAGCCAAGGCCCGTACTGGTTTTGAGAGTGTTGGTTGTCACTTGGTCTTGACAATTTGGTTTCACAGTCCCTTTCGTTGTGACCCAGCACACCACAATGATAGCATAGTAGCGGGAGTCGCTCGTATTTGAAGGGTGCCCATTTGGATTCTCCATCCCCAAGAGAAAGTTTGACACCACGTCGAATAGGATGACATACATCCATGTTTGCTCGAATCCGGAGATAAGGTCCCCACGCCAGATCGTGTTCACCAAACTCCATATCTTTGAATCTACCACATTTGTCCCCGATGATCTTCCCCACATCATTATTCATGCATGCAAGCGGGAGCTCATACACTCTGATCGAGAATGATGCCCTGTGGGGATTGATTTCTGAGACTTGTAATCTCCCATTATACTCCTCTAAAACTAACAAATAGTTATCAAAGTTCCGCAGTTCGTTATTAAGGACCCACTGTTTATTCGACTCATGGTTGAATTGAAAAATGAACAAGTTTTCTTTCAAAACCTTGCATGTGATACCCATTGATAGATTCTAAGAAGTGATCATCGTATTTTTTATTGCTTCAAAGTTGAAAGTTCTTCTAGTCAAGAGTTTACCAATAACACATAGCTTCCCTTTGTCATTAGTGGATTTGGTGAGATTTGCATCAAGTTTGATTTCATCCTCTTCATCATTTGTGAGAACAAGGCGCTTCTGCAAATTCATTACCTCGTGTTCCATTGCCAGACACTTGTGAAGTGAAACTCCCGTGATTCGGGAGAGACTAACCCCGCTAGGCAAACACCAGCGGTGGGAGGCCCCTATAGGAGAGAAAATCTGAGAGGTTATTAAGTTTGGCGAGACGAGGTGGCTTATTCTGAGCAATTTTTTGAGTTTATATTCGAGTACAATAGCATTATTGTTTGATTTTTTAGTTAAAATATAATAAAATTAACATAAGTCGTTTGACAAAAAAATAAAAAAATTAAAAGTGAAATTAAAATACTAATTCTTATAATATTATATTCAAACTCCCACCAGTTTTAAAAATAATAATATTCACCATTCATAACTTATTTACTACCACTATCAGCTGCATATAATTGTTGTTTTTAACTGTATAGAATGAAAAATAATCTAATTTAAACAAAAAGAAAAAGAATAAACTTTTTACTCAATTAATTAATTTAAAAAAATTAGCTTAAAGCTAATTTATCAAGTTATTTTGAATTAAATTTAATTTTTTGATCAAAAATACAAAAAAAAATTAAATTTTAAGTTAGTTGCCAATATTTACGAATAACCGATCATTAAAATAAAAACAAAGAGAGAAAGAAAAAGAGAAAAGAAAGGTGAAGTGTGGGATTGAAAGATAATAATCACCCAATTAATATTGCCAGCCACATAGTGGCATTTTCAATTCCCTCGGTGGATTAAAAGTCCAGTTTGGTAGGTGGCTGGTTCCGATGTTGTGGACCTGCCTACCTGCCTACGGCTGTGCCTTAAAAAGCATAGCAACGATAGGCTTAGTTTTTGATATATTTGTATGGTTGAGATTATTCATTATGTATTATTTAATAAATAAATTATTATATAAAAAATTAAATTAATTAGATATTAATAATTTTGTGATTGGATTATATTTGTTCAAAAATAAATAAATGGTTCATATAATTTTGCAAAAAACAAAACTAGGCAAATAAAATCAAATTACATGGTTATAGATATTTAATTAATTTAAGTTTTTTAAATTATTAATAAAATTAATAAATACTAAAAAATAAACAATTTTAATTATAAAATATATTCAAAAACAAAACATTTAAAAGAACATAACAGAGCGGCGTGCTTTGAAGCACAACACCAACCCTAATTCGTGATGCTATTGCTTATTGATGTCACAAGCATTAAGTAATTACCGTGGGGCATCTCTTGGTGAATTCCATCACCCTCCCTACCTACCTATTTCAGCTCCTTCACCAAACCTACACTCTCCTTTTCATTTCACACCCAAATCAAAAAACAACCACTGCACAAGAATCGAATCCAAACAGTCCGTTTGATAAATCAAAAAGAGAAAAGAACATTGCTTCATTTATTAAAAAATGAAATAAAGAGAACATTTTATTTTCTCTGGGTCTCTTAGTACTGAAACCATAGTTCTTATTTTGTTTGAATAGTTTATATAGAGAAAAGAAAATAAAGCGTGAGCATATATAGAAATATTATTGAGTACTTTTGAACTACAACATGGTATCACTTATGTTGTACTATCGGTAAATAAAAAAAATTATCAATGCACAATAAGTACCATCTTTTGTCTTTTACATACCTAATCAGAGTGGGCTACCATTGTCCAATTAAAATAAATTTTTACTACATGATTGAATGAGAGCACCACGTATATAATGACACATGTTTTTCTGAGACTGCTGAATAATTACTCGAGCATATAAAATGTTTTTTTTTGATCATATCTATTTACTTTGGAGAAATTCAAAAAGGAATTATTATCCAAATAAATGATTGATATTATAACACGTTCATTTTTTATTTCCAACTCACCTAACCCAAACGAGCTGTGCGGAAAAAGGTACTGGATTTCTCTCTTCAAATGAATGATTGTTTCTGGTCTATATATGTTTCCATGTACTTTGAACATTATTCAGGTTTTTGGAACTCGTAAATTGTTTGCATCTCTTTTGGCTCTCAAAGTCGTCCAAAAATGATACTGATTTATTTACGGTCAAAATATAAGTGGCATCGCCGCATTGTCCTAAACTATTTTTTTTTCTGCTCTCAAAAATAAAATCAAATAGTAGTTTGATTCTCCTTGTTTCAGAATAAAATCAAATGGTTAATTGAAGGGGACAAAAGTGCTGGCATTCTATTTAACGCCCAACCATTTCAATGCATTTTTGTCAACTGAAAAGTTTTGCCCAATTCTGAACAAAACCCAGTAGAAATCTTGCCTGCAATTCTAACTTGAACATCTCTCCTATTTTGCAGGTTCAGCTTGGACAATACTAACCAGACCCTTCGCAGAGTACTGCATTGTGGGATGGGACAACCTTCCGAGGACTCTCCTTCTCTACTACACAAACTTCGTCTCCTCGCCTGAGGGCTACTTCCAGACACTCATATGCAACTCCGAGGCCTACAAGAACACCACGGTGAACCACGATCTCCATTACATCAGGTGGGACACCCCTCCGAAGCAGCATCCCAGGTTCCTCGGGCTCAAAGACTACAGGAGAATGGTTCTTAGTAACCGCCCATTTGCCAGGAAGTTCAGGCAGAATGATCCGGTCCTCAACAAGATAGACCGGGAGCTTCTCAAGAGGCGGCATGGCCAATTCACGTACGGGGGGTGGTGTTCTAAGGATGGAAAGGGGCATGATATGTTCCCGAGCTTGCAGAGCGATAAGTATGGGGTTCTGATGCCGGGAACTGGTTCCAGAAGGTTGAGAACTTTGCTGGCAAAACTGATGTCTTCTCAGAACTTCAATAAGCGGCAATGCAGATGATTGTTTTGTTTTTTTTTGTTTTAATTTTGTATTCCGAAGAAATAAAGTCTGAGAAATTCTAGTCAGTTGTACGTATAAAGTGTTTATACAATCATCTTCATGGTTAAACATTAGAAATTTTCTGAAGAGAGCATGTCATGTTGGAATGTACGTACCTTGTGTCTGTAGATATTTCAAGTTTGCTCTTGAGGAAGATTTCACAAATGAGATGAAAATAATGAGATATACTGGGATGTGCTGTGTTTATGATTATTCTAAATTTGCAATTTTTTTTTTGTAATATAGAAGATTTGACCCCCTATGCTGGCGACATTTTATGATATTTTAATTTTAGTCATAATTTAATTTAGGAATTTTTTTGTCATATATTTTGGCACATATTTATATATTTTAGTAGTCAAATTTGAGTTGATCTCAAATTTATATTTTTGAGATTTTTTCTATTAATTATTATGGATTGTTAGAATTTTATCTTTTTGGGAATTTTTTTATTAATTAGGGATTTGATAGTATTCAACTTTCTTAATGGGACGATTTTTTAATATAAATTTTATTATTATAAATAAGTCGAAGGGCCTTAAAACTAGGGGAGTTGATTTTGATATTAAAAACATGAGAGAATTTTCTCTTTATTTTATTTGTTTTTGAAGAGAGTAGTATCTATAATTCAAGCAAGTTCGTAGATTTTGGTGTTGCTCATTTTAAGCTGATACGCTTTTCTCTATAAGTTGGTATCAGAGTTTGTACTCGATTTTAGGTGATGGCATGACAGAGAGTTCGTGATAATTAATATGCTGTTGTCAAAAATGTGTATAAGCAAGATACTACTGCAGGAGATGCTCGAGCGGAAGAAAGAATGACACAAATAGAGGAATCAATGCTGTCGTTGTCGAGCAGATGGCTGTCTTGATCGCGGTTGTTTTACCTCACAACCATCCACTGAACTCACGTCTCTTGAAGGATGATGTAGTTGACTGGCCTTTCACTTCAAATATTACTCCAGATCCAATTTTGGATTGGAATAAATCCACAATTTTTGACAAAGAATTATCTTCTATTCAAAATATTAAGAAATAAAATATCATGAAAATGTTACGAAAAAAAAGTCACTTCACCATCATCAGAGTTGCAAATCGTTATAAATTGACAACTTTTTTGTTGGCGTTCGGAGATGATTAAATAGAATCCTGGAATTGGTAACGATGTCGTTACTATATTAATCGTGAAGTGTCAACAGTTTGTTTAAGATCATGATCCTTAGGTTATGTTGAATAAAATTAATCTAATGAACAAAGCAGACGCAGACAAACGACGAATTGTTAAGTTACTTCAAAAATTATGAAAACTCGAGGACGAGTTTTCTCAAGCCAAGGAGAATGGTGCAAGCAACATTTTAGGATATTTTAATTTTGATCATAACTTTATTTAAGAAGTAATAGGTGCCATGGATATTTTGGTCTAGGCACATAAGATTATTGATGAATGATGTCGAAACCCAGATCAGCCCGTATGTGCGAGATAAATGATCAACAGTGGCTATTGCTGATCAACAACATGCTAGGCCAGGTCACCCCACAATCTGATAAGGAGGAACTCCAGTTTGCGTGGTCAATACATAACCTAGTCAATGAGTACCGCCTAACCAATGTGATGAGTAGCGAGCACACATCAAGGGGTTGTGACTGGGATAGCTAGTTAGAGTCGTACAACTATAATCGTTTAGTGGTGGGTACCACCCCACGTGTCTCAAGGATACCGAATAAAGAATCAGCTACATCGATTACGGGAATAATGCTAACAGAAGATCCTTTTCTCTCTCTCTCTCTCTCTCTCTCTAACTTTTTCCCTTCTTGCTCCCTACTCCACTAGATTACTAATTTGACCGTCAGAAGGGATCTTGCCGGAGACATTTTGGCCCCCTCTGGTCAGAAGGGATCTTGCCTGGTAGCCCTTCCATCCCCCCCCTCTTGTGCAACTACGATGAACATGAAGAAGAAGGTTAGTGAACCAAAAGTTGATACCACATCAGATGAGGCTGAGGTAGATAATGCATCTACTGTGGTAACAATGTCAAATTCCTTTGGAGCGCTGTTGGATGAAGGAAATAGTGAGGCTCAGGATTTGTGGTCCTCGGTTGATGGTGAGTGTGAGGCTCTTTCCTCTCCCTCTAATCAGAAGGCCGGGAGCAAGCCGTTTAAGCTGTCTGGTGGGGGAAAAAAACCGTCTCTTGGTCATTTAAGTTGGTAGTGGGGTTTGTTAGTTTGTCTCCCCGTGCCTTAGCAGGGGTTTTGTTAGTTTTCGCATCCCTGCCGTTAGGCGGGGATTAAGTTTCTTAAGTTGTTATTTATTTTTGTTTTCTTGATAAGTGATGTAACTGCCTGGGGTATGCCCCTTGGAATCATGTAATTCTTTCTTTTCTTTTATGTTACAACTAATTACCCAAAAAAAAGTTGAATCTTTCTTCTTATGAGTTTACAAAAGTAGTCCATCTTCCACCAGGCCTTCCTCTTCTCTCTTATTGATGAGGACTCCTCAATGGAGATTCCTGAGGAAGATTTGGTTACTCGCTGACCACGATGCGGCGTTACTCCTCCTCCCCTTCCCACAAATGTGGAATTAGCTTCACTAGGGCCATTAGTATCTGGTCAGGAGAATTGGGATACCTTGCTTCAGCATCCTCACGTAGTTATTGGTTGCCTTCATTTACCCTTCATCGTAGATGGTATTCGTTCAACCATCAGCGCTTTGGATATTGGCCAATTTAGGGTTCAACATTAGACTTCAAATTCTGTGCATTTGAGGGCACCTTCCTTGGAAGAATTAGCCTACTCTGACATTCCGGGTGAATTATGCTTCTCAAAAGGAGCCCTCTAAGGGGGCTTACGATTCCATATTTCTCGTCTTATAAGAGAAGTTCTTCAGTTTTTAGGGATCTCTCTAGAGCAATTGGTCCCCAACAGCTACAAAATAGTAGTTGGGTGCATGGTTCTCTGGTCAGCTATGAGCGATCAAAAATATTCTTTGACTCTTCAAGAATATTTTCACTACTACAAACCAGTAGAACAATTTACTGGTTTCGTGAGCTTTCAAGGATATGACGGTCGAGGGCTGATCACTTGTCTACCCAAGGCAAACAAAGGGTGAAAGGACTGGTTCTTTTTTGTATTTTGAGAAGGTTGGGAGTTCTAGCCCCAGGAGAGGATGGATGACTCTGCTCCTAAAATTCAAAGGGTCTTGTTTGCTCTCCCCAAGGATGGTTAATGTTGCACTTTTTGTCTATCTTTGCTTAGGATTTTCTTTCCCTCCCCTGTGATTTATTTTATGGGGTCTTTGTTTTAGGTTGAGCAAAAAATCTGATCGTCAATGAAGAGGAAAAGGAAAGGGTCAAGCTCGCTCAGTCCTTTGAGGATAAGGACTAGTAAACTCTGGTCACCTTGGAGAGCCTGGGTGAGTAACTATTTGAGCCTGAGCCCTTTTTTGATGCTTTATCTTTATTTCGTATTGCCAAAGCCGTTGAAATTGATAACAGAGAAGGTGAAAAAATTAACGTTATTAACGTACTCCTTTCATTTTTATGCTCAGTAGTTTTCCTAATCTCTTGCTTTAGTGTTCAATGTAGGCATTATGACCAAGGCCATAAGCAAAGCTGATAAGAAGGCTCTTAAGAAACTGAAGGAGAAGAGAGCGACAGTTCAAGATAGCTCTCTCCCTACTCCCATTCCCTCAAAGAAGCCGCAGATCATGACTACCCTTCAAAAGGATCTAGATGTCACTAACTTCAAGGAATACATCCCTAGCTTAGCCCCACTTAGCTCCACTAAGGCTATCTCGAGGAAGGATGAGCTACCAATAGTGAGTGGAAAGGGAAAGGAAAAAGAACAAGGTAATGAGAAAGGGAAAGAGAAGAGAAGGATAGAAGAGGAAGGAAAAGAGAAAGACGCACAGGGGAAGGAGGTCAAGAGCTCATCTCCCTCAGTGGTTACTACACGGGAGGAATCTACCCCTTCCGTTTTCTCAAATGGCCATATGAGCTTGAAAATGATTGAGAGAGCCATCATGGCCTATGACATGTCCGCTCTGGATAATTTGACAACTACTGAGTTGGGCCATCATTATCACTAAGATGCTGCTAAGGTAACCTTCTCTTTTGCTCTATTCATTTTGCTGATTTTTTTTACAGTTGCTATCGTTTACTTATCACCATGCTGATCATTCTATTTACTTCACTTTTTGTATCTTTATTTATTTATGTTTTTGTTTTGCAGTCTATTGTTTTAGGCCATTAGATGACTCTTTGCCAGACTAGGAAAGAAGGGTCGTCGTAGAGCATTGAGAAAAAACTACTTGCAGCCAATCAGATAATAAAGAATCTGAGGGAGGAGATAGAAGGTTTGAAGGTAGACAATCTGAGGCTTACCACCATAAAGGCTGACCTGGAGCAGTCTTGCGCCCTGGTGAAAGGTTTAATGAAAGTGAAGGTTGAGATGTCCAACAAGCTTAACAAAAAATCGAGTAAGATATTTGAGCTGGAGAGTAAAATATCTGAACTGGAATCTCAGCTCTCTGACCAGCAAAGCAAAAACTAAGCTTTTGAAGCATTGATCTCCACTGATCAGGTTGTTGTTATCGAGGCCTTCAAGAGTTTAGAAGAATTTTACAAACTTATTACGGAGCATATGGACTCCCTTGACATGTGGGTCATGTTCGCAGAGTAGTGGGAGAATGATTTCGAAACATTTCATCAGTAGGCCAACAACCTATTTCCTGATCTAGATTTTTCCCAAATTAAAGTGGACGACGATGACGCTTCTGTTGTAGCTGGATCTTCTCTCGCTAGGGAGGTTGATGATGAAGTTGCCTCTCATCCCCCACCCCTAACTTCTTAAACTTCTTTCATTTCTTCTCTCAAATATTTCACACTTTTGTTAATCTTGGTTATATTGTGTGGTGGTACTATTTACTGTTAAACATTCTCTATTTATCTTTGGAAAACTTGTGGTTTTACGATGTATGGATGTGTTGCGATTTGATATGAGATATGATCTTGTCAATTGAAATCAAATTTGTACCTTCGTAATGCTTTTGTTGACTTGGATGCTTAGATGACTCACAATGTCAATACTGTGACTATTTAGCTACCATTTGAAGTACCTTTCTCGTGGTTGATGCTGAGCTTACGTATAAACTTTGGTTCATTTCTACTTGTTTGTTGAAGTAAATAATTTTAAAAGATAACTTATTTCTCCCAGCTGTAAGTTGTCAATCCTTGCCCGTTTAACCTCTTCCTTGTTGAGGACTGACCTTCTCCTGGTCATCCATGGCTCGTTCAGGTTTTCTAATAACCTCAAGATCTTTGTCGTTGCGGATTGACCTTCTCTTGGTCAGTCCTTGCTTTTTGGGGGTTGAAAGATAACTTATTTCCCCCAGTTGTAAGTTATCAATCCCTGCCCGTTCAGGTTCTTCCTTTTTGAGGGTTGACCTTCTCCTAATTTGCCATGGTCTATTAGGGATTTCTAATAACCTCAGGCTCTTCGTCATTGGGGACTGACCTTCACCTGGTTAGCCCTTTCCCGTTCACATTTTTTAATAACCTCAGGCTCTTTGTCGTTGGGGACTGATCATCTCCTGGTCAACCCTTAGCTGTTTAGGGTTTTCTAATAACCTCAAGCTCTTCGTCGTCAAGGGCTGACCTTCTCCTAGTCAGCTATTATCCGTTCGAATTTTCTA
>JAOTRH010032443.1:0-20950 GCA_034768845.1 Heliamphora exappendiculata
TGAAGGCAAAGTGGGAAAATCATGAGACCTTTTGGAAAACCATATAGATTGTAATGTTTTTTAGTTGGTCATTTGTTTAGCTTTCTAGATACTAAATTGATTGAACTTTCTCTAATACAGATCGAGTATGACGTTGAGTCTTGTTCTGCTGCAAGTGGAACTAGTGATGGTTGCATTGACACCAAGAGTGTAAGCTTGACCATGCCAACTGGTGGTAGTGTCATCTATGGTGTTGCACACCAGCATAGAGGAGCGATGGGTGCAGCCCTTTATGGAGAGGTAATTCCTACATTAAATTTCCTGTATATTATACAAACCCTTTTAAATACCCGTACAATTTCATCTGTTAGTCAATAACTGATCAGATTATCATGTATTTTGTTTGACATACCTCTTCAACTGCCATTAGATTATGGTTTTATTTAGCGTTTCTAATATCTAGTAAGATGTATCCCAAAATGATGCCTGTGAAACAAACCAGTTAATACGTAACCACCCATATTCCATGTCTTTTGAGTTCTCAGTCTACAAACGCCAATTAGACAGTTCTATCACTAATGTATATTCTAATTATGATTTATTCAAAAAATTCTACGTAAAACATGTTCTAAAATATCATCATTTCATTGAATACTGTGAAACTTCTGGGGGTATTTAACCACGATCCTTCTATATTGCTGCACATGGCTTTGATGTATGTAGTTATTCTGTAGATTAAATATTTGAAAATGCAAAATTTTGCGCTTAATGCTGCTGATCCACATATATTTATAATTTATCATGTTTAATAATGCAAAACGGATAAAAACTGGGTGGTCTCTTACGCGTAACTGATTGCCATCATTCCATTAATGTTTACTTGTGATTCCTCGTCAACTTTTGAGTGAATGCTGGTAAATTTTGAGTATGTACCTGCTTTTAAGTTTACTTCTTGGTGCTCCTTAGGCATCTGGTTGATGTAATTTCACCAAGTAGATGAGAGTAATTTGTCCCAAGTAAATTTACCTTTGCTGCAAGCTACAACTATTTTCTCCTTTTTCCATCTACTTCAATCTGTGAGCACATCTCCAAGTACTGTTGCAAGTGTGGTATGTAAAGTGGTGCCCATTTTTTCAGTCTGAATTTCTGGTTCCTTGACATTTAATTAGACTTCTGTTTTGTTTAAATGATCTGTCAAAAAGCTGAATGGCATTGTTCTACATGAAAATTTCTGATGGTATTCATGTCCTTTTCAATGCTTGTGTGTGTGGTGGATTGAGTTAGGATGGACGGGTTATATGCCCTTCAATACCAACTTATGGAAAAGGAAAGGAAGCAGGAGATGAGGCTGGTTAGGTTGTGGGAATGTCTACCTGTTATCCCCATCCAGGCTCTGTCAAAATCTCTGATGGAGAAACTCTGCTTCTGGTGTCTAATTACAGTAGTGGCCTAAGGCATACTGGACTCATGGCACTATTCCACATTTTTGTTGCCGATGCAACACCAGAGCCCAATTCCTTCCTTCACGCTCCAGTTGAAGTAAGATTTTGATTAGCCTTAACCTAAATAAGTATTTGATCCAGTTCTAAAATGCATGGACACTTCTAAAATGGTGCCTTGTCCATTTGGACATGTGTCCAATACCCGCACTTGGGGACACACGTGTTCATCACTTACACAGATGTAAAACACATCACAATTTCAAAGAAATAACAGGGGAGCAAAGCATTAAATCAGAAGATTGTGAAGTTATACATGCTTATCCCTCCTCCTCGGGTTTTAGTGCTTACTACTTTTTATTCACACTTCCTATACATTCCATTATCTAAATATAGGAATAAAATTGCATACGTTTTTATATAATATATAACATATTTACAACATGGAAATAAAAGGATTTGATTCTTGCACTTCCCTTTTGTGCAAATTCATTTCCAGTTTTTGTCTTTTACCATGTGAATTGACAAAGGTGTCCTTTAATGCAAAACCTTTTTACAAACAGCAAGGACAATTTTGCAAATTCACATGCTAAAAACAAAGAAAATAGTGTTTTTGTACAAAAAGGAAGTGCATGAATCATTTCCCAAAATAAAGATGTTGTTTTATGTACCTGTTAACATTTTTCTGTCGTTGCACCATGCTTGGAGGTTTTGATGTGTCGACGCGTAATTATTTTTTTCGTGTCACATGTTCATATCTGTGCTTCTTATGTATAATCAGACTTGAGTAATGCTTGCATGTAAATCAATAAATCTTTGGTGGGTGCTTCTTATGTATAATAAGACTTGAGTAATGCTTGCATGTAAATCAATAAATCTTTGGTGGGAAACTTTTCTATTAGTTCAGAGAGACAATGCCCAGTCATGACTTCACTAGTTAATGGGTTAATTTACTGAAGACCTTAAGATATGTTTGTCTAGTTAATTTACTGAAGACCCTAAGACATGTTTGTCTATGTCCAAAAGATAAATGATAATTGACTGCAAAAAGCTATTTCAATGATTGCTCTCCTAGTTTTTTATCTTCTTCTTCTCGAGCCTATGGGCCTCTAATGTTGCTTCTTTTGATGTAGAAGCATGGAGAAATGACACTACTGATCTCTTTTTGGGGTGTGGCTTTGTATGGAGGCACCATAGCTATCGCTGTTGTTGTTGCTCACCGCATAAGGAGCAAAAGAAAATATGGCTACTGAAGGGGGTGAAAAAAGGCATTCGGGTAGGGTGGATTGAGCTACGACCCGAAGCCGAGATCCGAGCCACTGGCCCAAGTGCCCAGGATGATGAAGAGGTTCGGTCCATAAATGAAGGGGGATCACCCCAAGCATAAGCGGCGATGGTTCAGCTGCCAATTCGCCTGAAAGGCGGCATCAGAGAACGTACATGCATTAAATGCAACGTGGTCTGACACGACAGGCAATAAATGCGATGCAGTTTGACACGACGGGCATTAAATACGATTGACCTACACTCTCCACGTGCAAAAAGAGTTCGGCCCCACGCGTTGGGGGGAGATTGGCCCCAGAGGACGACCGAGTAGGGAAATTAAAGGCGATGTGACAGTTAGTGACCTACCACCATCGTGAACTCGATGGCGGTGTCAGGAGAGAACAGTGGCAGGAAGGTGTCAGTTTGACGCAGGTGCATGTCAGAGATCATCATGATTTCAAAGAGAGAGAATGTTCTCTCCGTTCTCTCCATATTCAGAGAACAAAATAGACAAGTTTTGGAGACAAAAAGTCTCGATTTATTTTTCAGGACATTACATAATCATGATTTAATAGCCACAGACTCAGAGATTGGTGTGTCTGCCATGGATCCTGAATTCAAGTTTGAATTGGTATATGTGGATTTGCTTTGTATTTGGAATTTGGGCTAATGTTATGAGTGCTGTTAACTTTTAGTGAGAGTAGAAATCTAATAATCAAATACACATTAATTTAATGCCTAAGATAATCTCATTTTAATATTTGGATTAAATTTAATTTTTTCATTCATGAAATTTATATTTTTTAAAATTAGTGGAGTTTAATATTTCTTTTTTTTTTTTTTAATGAATTGAGCTTGGAATCTTACATTATCATGAAAAAGTGTAAAAATCATACTGTTGTTTAGTTTGAAATTTTGAATACGGGTTAACACGGGAAAGGTGAGGATCATATCTTTAGTTACTTTGGAAATGTAATTTTAAGTTATCATGCGAGCAAGAGAGTGGATAATTATTGTGGAAATGTGATTCTAGGTTTCTGTTAATAATTAAGGATTTTATAGAAAATAATAAAAAAATGTATATATTTACGAGGGACATTACCTACACCACCAATCTCAGTTTTTAAGGATGCCTAGTTAAGTCTAACTAAAACAATACATTAACCTAACATAATACACAAGATATGAACACCCCTATCAATTTTCTGTGCACAACCCACGTAAATAAGAAAATAATAAAATATTAGAACACAACAAAAATGCGTTGTACAGCCCCACAACGTTAGGCAAACAAAATTCCTAACAAACTTCCAAAACCTAATTTCAGAACATATAACAAAATTCAACCCTCATGCAAATGTCTAATGACAAATAGAGATATTTACAATCGGGCGAACAGATATAAATTATTGTAACAAGGTAGAACGAGATACATCATCAAAACTGATCACAACAACAAATTATGCAGCAACAAAACATCAAATCAAATGAAAATCAACAACATTTCAAAATAAGAGCACACTGGGATTTTGCAGCAGTGAGATATGGTTGGAACTTATAATCCAGACAAATAAATCACGGTAGTAGAAAGCAGTAGAGAGATCGTAGTGTCTATTACAAAACACCAGTAACTCAAACTTTTGAGAGAAAAACCAGCCACCTGCATATGCACAACTAAAAGAACAATTAACAGCACCTGCATCTAATTACGCTAAGCCACGAGAGCAAAATGATAACAAGACACAAAATAAAATTACATCAAAACCTAATAAAACCGACAAAGAGCACCCTCTTACTTATTTAAAAGTTGATTTTGGTAAGTTCCAGTGTCTTTGGAACCATTCTCCGTTTGCATCCTTCTTCAATCTTTTAATTGGCATCAATCTGTTTCTCACACTTTCAATACTTTTTGCAATAACATTAGCTTCTGGTTGCTTAATGTTTTGGAAGATCCAATTATTCCTTCTATTCGACAAAAGATAGTTATCGTTAAAGCCAACTTCTTCACTAGAACATGCAACATACTCCCTTTGAATTGAGAAGACAACAAAGATATAAGATTATGCCAAGAAATGAGCCCCAACTCTTTACATTTATTTTCTAGAGCATTCTGATCTCTTGAAGAAAAAGATACACCGAAAATAGGTGGTCGTGAGATTGTATGCCATTTTGACACATAATACAACAAGATTATTGCTTGATGCCAATCAAAACTAGTATGTCCTTAGTACTAGTTTGTCCTTAATAGCCATCGAGACAATTATGCTATATCATGGAACATGTGATAGAAACGAGAGTAATGATTCCAGCTCACCTTTGATTTCTTAACTCTTCAAAGGTTCCAAGTTGAATGCATAGAAAATTTACCATCTTCATTAATGGACCAAACTACTTTATTTATGAAAACAATTAGGAAAGAAATTATATGAGGTGCTATTACTCCTTAACTCAGTAAGGTCCACATATAGAGCCACTGGCCAACTCCAATCTTAATTATGTATATTAGTCTTTTTCTTAGTACATCTCTGGATAGCTTCATGGTACATAATTTTTTCACCAAATTTTTTCACAAAGGAACCTAAAAGGTGCCAATTTCTTCCTTCTCAGAGGAAGAAATTTCCTCCAAAACCTATGAAAAATCACTTGGAACTTTAGTACTCCAAAAGCTTCTTCCTTTCAACAAATGCGTTTAACCATGGCACCACATAGATTGTTCACCCCTTGAAAATATGGACCAAACATGTTTCGCAATGGCGACTTTATTCCAAACCGCCATGGATTTGATACTCAAATCTCCCTCCACTTTAGGGACACATTTGGGCATGCAATTTTAGCTCCAGTACATTTGAAATCCACTCTAGATCACAAAAGGCTCTAATCACTGATTCAACACAAAGAAAAGCGTGGACTTCACCAACTTACATCAACCTGCATAGGATAGAGTCTTATTCATCCAAAACACCCTAGAAGTTATTCTATCTATAATCTATCAAAGGTTTACAATCAAGGTACCTAAGTTTTGTCAAAATTGGAGGAATCCCTAACGAGAAGTTTAACAACTTTGAATCCTAATACTTCAATGATTTCTTTCCTAATAGGATCATCTATCTACACATGGCTCTTATTGGGGCTAGAGATAGCCCTAAAAGCGACTCAAGTTTTGAGAGAACCTCTTTAATTCTTTAATAATTTCAACAGATTTTGTCTCACCTTTGCAAAACACTATCAAGTCATCAACAAAACACAAATTTGTATTTTTCTCACATTTCCATAGCAATAATAAAAAGATATGAAGATAAAGGGTCGCCTTAGCCCGTCCAAAAAAAACCCATTCAATTCTCCAACGACCTAGAAATACTAGACTCCATCCAAATCAATATTTTCGTTGGAAAGATCATAGCTTTAAGATCATCTAGAATAAACCCCTCAGCGAACATTATCATATGCTTTTATAATATCTACTTTCAACGTACACCTAGCAAAAATAAGTAATAATGAATTGTTGTTCTATTTTAGTATGTTCCCAATGTAAGACTCACGAATATTTAAAACTACATTCATTCTCATTTCTCTCTAGATTTTGCAATTCAAAACTTGGATATGGGACCTTGTGCATCATGTTCATAGCCAGATTGGTTGCAATCAAGTACTATGCATACTCAAAACAAAGCGTCCAACTCAGTGACTAGTCATGAGCTTGGCTGCTGGAGGACCCTGGCAGTGAAGTTCAACAATAAAAGATAGGTGATTTTAGTGGTAGAATTAGAAAACCTATGCAAGTAAAATAATCTCTAAAAGACAATGCTATACACACTTCCAACACAAGGGGGAAAAAAAGAGCCTAAGGGTTTAAACTAGTAGAGTGAATATCACAGGTAATTATTTAATAAATATTGTTTTACATCGTTTACATGATGATATCTATTCAATACCGTAACGAAAAATACTTTTATTTTTTTAAATTGAAGGTCAAAAATCTTGGGGGTGACGTAATGAAGCGATTACAACACCTCAACTCCTAAGGCAAATGCCAACTTTCGTAATGAAAAATATTTCAAACGTAACAATCTTGATCCATTTTTCTTGTGTAAGTGAGAGACGAAAATAACTAACTTAATATGTATTAAATTTCTTTATTTATCAAAAACACATGATATGTGAAAATATCCAATAATTTTTCCGAGTAACATTCTTTTCTAGAAAGATAAAAATTAGTTGATGGGCACCCCAAATAATAAACACATGGCCACACTTATTAGCCATTTGGAACAAATTTGTAAGGTCATGCAATATATTAATTACAAAAAAACATATCATTCATTAGGTGATTTTGGGAAGAGTCAGGATGAATTCAAAAAGGTTTTTTTTCTTTTTTTTGGATAAGAGGCAACTTCAAAGTTGAATGCTAGTTTACCTCTTTTCTAGCAAACACACTAATATGAGGACTCAAAACATTTCGTCTTAATCGGTATTTGGTTGAATGAAATTGAGTTCTTTGGAATTAAAAGTAAAAGAAAATATTTTTGAATTATCCTGCTAGTTTCATGAGTCTGTTTGGAATGATTTACATTTTTCTTGTCTTTGTTTTTATTAAAAAATTAAAATGGAAATTCTGAAAACAATTATCGTTTTTTGTATAATTTTTATTTATTTGTCAAAAATAATTTTTTTCTAATTAGTATTTCTTTAAAAATACATTTTTTAAATTTTTTTTCAAAAATAGTTTTGAGATTGCCAAACAGTTTTTTTATTCTGTGAAAAAAAAATAAATAAATAAAAAATAAAAACGATACCAAACCTAAGTGTTTTTTTTTTCTTTTTCTTTTTTTGTGTGTGATTAAGTCGCTAAATCTATAAATAGTAAACTTGTGATTATATCTTTAAATGCAAGTGAGAATAGTCAATAAAATTATTAGATCCCCATTAACTTAATATGATTTGATTATGATTTATTTGATAATCATGAATTCATGATCAAGATAATGATTTAATTATTATTTGATTATGATTTTGTACAATCAAATAATAATTATAATTGGATTATGATTATGATTTGATCATGATCTTGAATATGATTGTGATCTAATCATGATTTGATTGGAATTTTATGTATTAAATTCAAATATTGTATTAACTAAATATACATCTATATATGTATGAAAACAACTCACGAGAAAAGGTGTGGGATTCAAAACATAATACTTATTTCTGTTTCAATATGGTATTCGAGTGTATACAGGCCTAGAGTTAACCAACTCATTTCGTCCAACTTGCGGGAGCAACCCCTTTGGTTCAATCTCATCCTTTCTCCACTCTGCACGCTCCCTCTACTCTCTCCTTGCCCTCCTTTACTTCACCCACTGTCAGCCATCTTGCAACGGCTCCCTCTGTCTAATCGATCCGACTTCCTCTCACTAATGGCTATCATTTTCTTTTCCTCACTCACTAACACCAATTTCTTGTATTGGAAAACCCAATTAGTTCCCTATCTTCGTAGTCAACTCCTTCTTCGTCATGTAGATGGTTCTTAATTGTTTCTCTATATGATGAAGTGCTTCCCCTTATTATTGGTTTGAACTCCTTTCATGATATCTGGCTCACTCTTGAGTCAGCCCTTGCATATCGGTCTCATACTCGAATTTTTCAACTTCACCTACATCTTAGAATCTCAAACAAAATGATCTTTCTGCTACTCGGTATCTACATAAGGCCAAAACGGTGTTTGATGAGCTCTTTGCTGCTGAATGCCCACTTTCTTTACAATATTTCAACTTTATGTCTTTAAGGGCCTGCCTGAATCATACATTTTGAGATCTTGTGACGTTCCTAGCCACTCACTATTTACCTGTCTCTTATTCCGAGTTACACAGTCTGCTTCTCAATCATGAGTTTATGCATTCAAATGTATTTTCTTTTCTCTCAATTGTTGATAGTTCTGAGTCCACTCAGGCAAATTTAGTTCATCGGGGTTCTACTTTAATAGTGGTCATGCAATTATCACCACAGTTGTGGACGATGTCGTGGTCATCACAATGGCTATTGGTCCACTGACTCACAATCCAACTTCTTTCATAAACAATATCGCTCACCATCCACTGATTCCAAGCCTTGCTGCCAAACCTGCAATGGACACAATCACATTGCATCTGATTGTTATCAACGGTACAACCACACCAGGGCTCATTATGCTCATCTTGCCTCCAATGTCAACCTGTCTCCTCTAATCGCTGATTGGTTTCCTAACACTGGGGCTCCCCACCATGCCACTCCTAACCTTATAGCTCTATCATATCATGATCACTGTAGTGGTGTAGACACTAAAATATTAACACGGTTTAATTACCGTTTGTTTAATCAATCATGACTAATAATTTTCATAATTGATTAAAGTTAATTTGGTCTAAAAAATAGAGGCCTACAACGCCATGTGTCAAAGTCATATTCAAAATATGAAAGAGAGAATCTGAATTCAAATTTAATTTTATCTCCATACAAAGAAGAGGTTTTCAAATTAAATCAAATAAAAAAAAAGAATTCAAAATTAAGAAATTTTCAAATTTAAGATTCCTCTTTTGAGCCTATAAATAAAGGCTCTCATTCATTTGGAGAGGACCTTTGGCCAAGAGAGTTCTTAGAAACTCTTCAAAGCACTCTCTTTCTACCCGAAACTCTGCTCAAAGTTCTTCTCAAAGCTCTCGTGGAGGATCATCAAGTATTTCAACAACGTGCCAATTTGTTTACAAGTTCTGACACCAAAAACTCTCTACGAGTCAAATCTCATAGAGTCGACACTTCTAATTGTTGTTTGAGACCAAGCTTCCAGGCCCTCGACCAAGACTGTTTTCTTCAACCTTCTCGGTTCGAAAACTGAAGTTATCAACTGGGTCGATTCGACAACAAGCTATAGCAGCCGTCAAATTCTAATCTTTTCGGAGATCGAATCAGAAGTTCACCATTATTTTAGATGTTAAATTACAGAGGATTGTACCCCCTTATTTTAAAATTAATAAAACATTATTTTGTGCATTCTTTTTTTGTATTTTTTATTTCAGACTCGAAAATTGTGTTACAAATTTGGCACGTCTAGTGGGACATTTCGAATTTGTAATAAAGAACACAAAAAAAGAATACACAAAATAATATTTTATTAATTTTAAAATAAAAGGTACAATCATCTTATACTTGAACACCAAAAAGATAAGAAGAAAAGTGACATTTCATATGAAAAATCCATTGAAGTGTCAATGATAATCACTATGGCTCCAAGAAAAGTATCCAAAAAGGACAAGGCAAAAAAATTCAAAAATGACGAAGAAAAGAAAAAAATATCTAACTCTTAAAGAACAACAGGAAAAGAAGTATCCATTTCCCGACACTGATGTACCAAACATGTTGGAAGACTTGCTTGAAAAGGTCATTCAACTTCCTCCATACAAACGGCCAGAGGAGATGGGTCAAGTTTCTGATCCGAGATATTGTTACTACCATTCGATTGCCAGTTACTCCACTTAAAAGTGCTTCATTCTAAAAGAATTGCTAGTAGACCTCGTGAAAAAAGGAAAGATCATAATAGAATTTGATGAAGTCATAGAGTCCATCCATATAACTGCACTTGCTGAAGTTACTAATTGTGTGAACTCAACTCTAACACAAGGGGCAAAAGCAAAATCATCTAGTTTGGATCGCTTGAATCCAAAATAATTCAAAGTTCTAGTAAGAAGACTCCAAATGCCAAGAATGACAAAGAAACTATTCTCACCAAACAACTTCAGTTGCAAAAAAAGTTCAAGATCCAACACTCTTTGACACGACGTTAAACTGTCTTTCAAGAAAGAAAAAAAAACTCCTTGACACGAGTTTAAACTCTTTAAAAAAAATAAATAAATAAAGCACTCATTGGCACGAGTCTAAACTGTCTTTAAAAAAAAAGCTTCTTGACACGGCCTAATCAGTCTTTAAGCACTCATTGACATGAGTTTAAGCTGTTTTTTTTAAATAACAATAAAACACTTCTTGACACGAGTCTAAATTCAAAAAAAAACTCCTTGACATAAGCTTAAACAGCCTTTCCAAAAAAAAAAAAAACTCCTTAACACGAGTCTAAAGTGTCTTTAAAAAAACACCTTAACACGAGCCTAAACGGTCTTTAAGCACTCATTGACACGAGTTTAAACTGTCTTTTAAAAAAAAATAAAGCACTCTTTGACACGAGTCTAAACTGTCTTTCAATAAGAAAAAAATCTCATTGACATGAGTTTTAACGGTCTTTCCAAAAAAAAAAACCTCATTGACACGAGTCTAAACTGTCTTTCAAAAAAAAAAAGCTCCTTAACACAAGCCTATACAGTCTTTCCAAAAAAAAAAAAACTCCTTGACACGAGTCTAAACTGTTTATAAATAAAGTATCTTTTTAAATTACGTTTTGACTTAATTCTTTTAAAAGATATGTAGGCAACTTAGGAGTTATCCCAAATCCAGTCAATCCAAAAAAAATCACAACTATAAAAGTAACAAGTCGATCCAAAAAAAATCACAACTATAAAAGTAACAAGTCCGTGGCAACGCGATGTGGCGAGACGTTTCACCATGATCGACGATAAAATATTGTGTCAAGTCTCCACCAAATATGACATAGACAAAAGTGTAATGATCGTCTCATTGCATCAAGCCTTGTTCGATGACGAGATGCAATATCAAGTTTTTGTCAAAAAAAAAATTCAACATGGACGAAAGTGCAGCAGTCTTCTCATCACTTCCATTTTGACCAAAAAGTAACAAGTTCGAGGCGGCGTGATGTGGCGACACGTTCCACCATGATCGACGATGAGATATTGTGTCAAGTCTCCACCAAAGACAGCATAGACAAAAGTGTAGTGGTCGTCTCGTTGCTTCAAACCTTGTTCGATGACGAGATGCAATATCAAGTTTTTGTCAAAAAAAAAATTGGCATAGATGAAAGTGCAGCAATCTTCTCATCTCTTTCATTTTGACCAAATGACGAGACGTGGCAACGATGCTTCACTAGTGACGATATGTAGAGAAGTGTAAAGATCATCACGGAGTGTCTAAATCGCACGCATGCTACTCTTTGGTTCCAAAAAAAAAAAAAACTTTGTTAGCTTGAAATAGAATGCCAAACATGCTTAAAAGAAGCTAATTTAGAATTCAACTTTTTTGCCATTGTTGATGACAATGTAGCGAGAGGCTCATGTTGTTTCCTAAGACGGTGCCGACGGCGAGATGCGACAAGAAACTCATGTCGTGTTCTAAATCGGTGCAGATGGCGAGTCGCGACGCGAGGCCCCCTTATTTATTTTTTAAAGTCATTTTCGAAGACGAAGCACCGAGAAGCTCATGTCATTTTTTTTACGTCGGTGCCGATGACGAGTCGCAACGCGAGACCCACCTTTGTTTTCAAGTCATTGCCGATGGCCGTATGACAGGATGCTCATGTCATTTTCTAAATCAATGTTGAAAACGAGATGTGACCCAAAATTTTGCGAGTGTCGGTACGCACATAAGTGAAGAGATCCTTACATCGTTTTTTAAAGGAGATACTTCGAGATCCCTGACAAAAAGAGAACCAAAGAAAAATGATGCAAGACATAAATTTTTAAAAAAACATTAAAAAATAGGGATTACCTTGATTATTCGTTGATGGCAAATCAAATAAGAATAAAACATGATTCTGTAGAGTTGGTGCCTAGGTGTGACGCGAGGCTCACTTTGTTTTTTAAGTTGATGCCAATGGCAAGTGGCGACACGAGGCCCAGTTGTATTTTTTTAAAGTCATTGCTGAATACGAGGTGACGAGAAGCTATGTCATTTTCTACGTCGGTGCCGATGGCGAGTCGCAAAGCTAGGTCCACTTGTTTTCTTTAAGTCATTGTCGATCGCCGTATGAAGGGATGCTCATGTCATTTTCTAAGTCGATGCCAAAGACGAGATGCGACCCAAATTTTCACCAATGCCGATATACACAGAAGTGGAGCGACCCTTACATGGTTTTTTTAGGAGATACTTTGAGATCCCTAACAAAGAGAGAATGGAAAAAAATAATGCAAGATCTAAATTAAAAAAAAGCATTAAAAATGATAGGGATTACCTTGATTATTCATGAATGGCAAAGCAAATAAGAATAAGAAAAAAAATCTGTGGAGTTGGTGGCTTTAGGTGACGATTCTTCTGCAAAAGAAGAAGAACGGCCAGCGAAAGCGGGAAGACTGGGATGGCTACAGCCAGATCACTTGGGTATTTAATGAGGAGGCTCATTGTTTGATTAAGAAACTCCAAAAAAGAAAAAAAAAAGGAAGCTGCCATGCTTACTTCAACATGCAAGAATAATGAGCCATCATTACCTTTTGGAGTGCATCTCCTTCCATAAAACCAAATTCTGTAAAAGGCATAATTGAGGTATTCAATTCAAAAGAAGAAGAACAAAAAAATGTAACAATACTCAAAGAGATTTCTTCGCTTCAGAAAAGGAAAAGTTCTGCACTCTCAATCACCTTGGGATATTTTTTTCTTTCTTCCACATTGTGCATTCAGAATTAAAAAAAAAAAACAGAGAAAGAAAAGAAAAAAAAAAGACAAGTAAAAGGAACAGGATTTATGAACAATGAAATGGATTGAAGGTATCACTTGTTCATCTCAGTAAGCCCATTATTGTGCATTGTATTATTTGCTTGGAGAAGTGGTGGGATAACTCTATTCAAAAAAAGAAATTTGATAAGCTTGGATTTCTGAGCTGAAAGATGGAAGGCCATTCATTTGTTGCTTTGTTAAGACAAATTAAAATGGATCAAGGATATTTTGAAGATCTTCCGCTGTTGGATAAAGTAATAGAGACAATCATGGCATGATTTTAAGTTTGATCTCAGCAAAGATTTGACTCAAATTCCTCCAATTTACAAAAAAAAGAAAAAATTGGTGGTTAATGGAGTCAACATTTCATTTCTATGCTTATATTTCATAAACAGGTTATTTGCCATGGGGTGTGCACCAAGAGGCCCAAAACACATGCATTGCCATGCATGTCCTATTCTGTGAACTAGGAGAATTAAAAAAAAAAAAAAAGCCTACGTGACTTAGTCATCGAGATGGTAGAAGTATGTTAATACAATTAAAGATACTTCAAGCGTTATCTTCGATACTAGCAAGCAAGCATTCAACTTAAGTTTTAAAGTTGAGGCGATTTGTAGACACTAAAATATTAACACGGTTTAATTACCGTTTAATCAATTATGATTAATAAAAGACACTCATATACAATATTAAATAAATAATGAAATACATACATTACTCATACAGATTCCTATTAAAATGAAAAAATATTTTTTATTAACACATGATTTTTAGTATACAATCCTAACGCTTCTCTCGTACGATCTATAGATGGTTATCGTTAATTTGTACTCTCTTTTTTTACCAAGCATTTTATGGTATTATCCTATTTCTCTCAAATTTGACATGTTTTATTTTTTCTTCAATTCAAATCTATAGATGAACACCAATTCTCTATGTAAATTAAACAAGTTCAAACTGATTGGGTAGAGAATATTAATTTTTCACTTCAATCTTTAAACAATGTGGTATTATTTATCTGTCTTTCATGTCCACATACTTATAAACAAAATGGAAAAATTGAATGTCGCAATTGCCATATTATTGTGACTGGTTCAGCCTTACTTGTCCATTCCTCGATCGCTCGATAATATTGGCATTTTACCTTTAAAATGGCTATTTGTCTTATCAATCGTTTCTCTTCTTGTGTGTTCAAAAATCTCTATCTATGAATAGCTCTTTCATAACCCACCTCATTACAACTTTTTAAGAGTTTTAGGTTGCTTATGCTACTATTTTAGGTCCTTACAATTGTCACAAAATGTCATTTTGCTTTGTCCCATGTATTTTTTGGGTTATAGTCCTTCCCATTATGAGTATCACTGCTTAGATCGCAATACGAGGCGCATCAACTATGCTCGACCTGTCTGTTTGGATGAGCAAGAATTTTCATTCATGGGTCTGTCTGTTCTTGGCGGTACACGTTTCATACCCTTTCCGTCCCATGGGCTGTGGCCTCTAATACAAACTATACTCATGTGTGTCGTCCTTATTCTCCTTGCAACACCCACTTAGAAGGCCATCCTTCCTTGTCAATACACGTCTCCTACCGTGCCAACACATCCTCCTCTTTTGGGGAGCAATCTTCATGCACCCACTCACCCAGCACAATCTTCCCATTTGGCCACCTCCTCAATCATGTCCACCAATCTCTGCTAGTCCACCCAACCAGCCTCTTCGTCCAATTCCCCATAACACCCTCCACTCGACAACAATCTTGTGGTTGATCTCAACCACCCCAAACCAACGTCTTCACCTCCTGCTAACACCTTAATCCTCACCCATCCCATGAAACTCCGATCTCGGCACCCACCAGATCTTAAAGTTCTTCTATAGATTCAAACTCTACCAATGTTGAGCCCGTCAAATCCACTTCCTTCATAGTTTCAAAAACACCTCATTAGCGACAAGCTATAAGTACTGAGATCAATGCTCTCATACACAATGGTACGTGGACATTGGTTCCTTTTACTTCTGCGCATAATGTTGTTGGGTGCAAATAGATCTACCACATTAAACGCAAACTCAATGTTAGTATTGATTGATACAAAGCCTCTCGCCCTTGGATCACTCAATTATCTGAATATCTTCTTTCTCATGGTGTGTTAAAATTAGATACCTCATTATTTATTAATTAGCACAAAAATATTAGGAGGTATTTTGTGGTTTACGTGGACGACACTTTCATCATTAGCAATTCACTTGTCTCTATCACTAGGTTCATCTCCACTCTTTACTCATAATTTGCATTCACCGGCCTTGGCGAACTTCATTATTTCTTGGGCATTGAAGCTACTTCTACTTCTTTTGGTTTGTATCTCTCTCAATATTGGTACATCACTGACCTACTGACCTTCTCTCTAAAGTTGACATGCAAAATTGCAAAATCAGTCTCCACTCTTGGCTCTACAGAGTGGCTCTACCACAGTTACCCTTTTAAGATCTGATGGCACCCTCATTTCAAATCCTTTTCAATATTGTCAAGTTGTCAAGGATCTTTAATATTTCACATTGACTCATCCTGACATTGCATTTGCCATTAATAAAGCCTATCAATTCATGCATGCGTCATCAAATGTTCCCTAGAGTGCGGTTAAGCGTATTCTAAGATTTCTTCAACACAGTATCCATCAAGGCCTACTGTTGACCAAACACGCATCCTTTACAATCTAAGGTTACTTTAATGCTAATTGGGCGGGTTGTGTTGATGATCGTCGATCCACGAATGGTTTTACAATTTTTCTTACCAATAATCTTGTTTCTCGGAGTTCACGCAAACAATGCACAGTTGCATAGTCATCTACGAAATCTGAGTTTTAAGGATTAGCTGATGTTGTAGTTGAAGTCTCTTGGTTATAATCTTTACTTTTCAAACTTGGGTTACTACCACATGCTCCCATATTTTAGTGTGACAACGTGAGTGCTACCTACCTCGCTATCAATCTTTTGTTCACGACATGGTTGCTCAGTAAGACTTCACCGGCCGTCTTATCTCGTCCAAGAATCAAGTGGCGGATATCATAACAAAGATTCTATCTAGCACCATATTTCAGTTTCATCGGACCAAATTGACCTCACAAATCATGCATCATTAGTTTGACATGGCGCATTAGATCATTATTATCTGGATATAATTTAATTATGATTTATTTGATAATCATGACCAAAATAATGATTTGATTCTGATTTGATCATGATATTTATTATGATTATGATATTATCGTGATTTTATATGTTAAATTCACAACTTGTATTGATTATATAAATAAAATTAACTCACGACAAAAGATGTGAGGTTCAAAACATAATACTTGTTTCTGTTTCTTCAAAAAAAAAAATTAATAAGACCTTGCAATATGTTCTTGTACTTCAATATGTTATTGTACTTCAAAATATTAATTGTATTAAACTTTTAAATGCTTTTCATTTAGGATTTCTAACAAATAACCGAAACTTACTCTTTTCGTTTACTAAAGAAATAAAAAAATAAATTTTTACTAAAAGATGAATTTTATTACTAAAAATGGAAATAAAAATCTAATTTATTGTTTTGTTTTTACTTTTTTCTAAAACTACTTACATTTTGACCATTGTTTTTACTTGACGAGAGAAATCTAAAGAACATACAAAAAAATTAGTAGAATAATAAAAAATTATTATAAATAAAAATAAGCAAAACTAAATAAACAAATGAACAGCTATAAGTCTTATTAGTTTCTGAAGATGATCAACCGAAACTCTTATTGGGCAATCCATAGTCCAAGCTCAAACCCAATAGACTCGGAGCCCAGGGCGACTAAAAAGCCCGACGGAATATCAAAGGTTAGCTAGGCTGACCTATAGATTATAGCAACTAAAAAGCCCACGACAGAATATCAAAGGTTAGCTAGGCTGACCTATAGATCTCAGACAAGGCAATGATGACAAGTATAACCGAGGTCGGAGCACATTAATGCGAAGGGACGGCCAAGAACGGAGCATTAATGACAATGACACGTCCATACATCTCTGCATTAAATGACAGTTGATATGATTCGAAATGATTCAGCAGCCCACCAGCTCAGCAAAAAAGGGTTTTGGAAAGACTCCAAAAGGGGAAAGAGGTGATTCCCTCTATCACCGAGCCTGGGGGATCGCCACTTGTTCGTCAAATTCCAAACAAAGCACTATAAAGACCAGACTGAAAGACAAGGTACACACTCTTTTACATACAGAAATTCTGTCAAAATCCATTCAAATCTTTTTATCTTTATCTTACATTCACTAACTTAAGCATCAAAAAGATTTCTCGGCCAAGCTCGGTGACCAATCTCATCATGTTTTCTTGTGCAAGAACGATCAAGCTGACAAGTTCAACGACCTAGGTCTAGTACTTTCCATTCTCTCTCACCCCACGAATTCATCCGCACATAGTTTCTACAATGAGAACCTAACGATTGTATTTACTTATTTGATATAGCCTATTTTAGGGATGAAAAATTCCCATTTCTCCCCACAAGTTCCCGTTTCACTATGTCTAATTTTTATTGCTCCAAATAAAAGAGGGGATGGGATGATTTTTGTTTCTCTCACCATATTTTTTCATTCCTTATTATGTACAAGGTTTTTTTGATAATAAATATGAAGTGGATGGTATTTATTTTTTTGTCCTATTTTTTTGTCTGGTCTTCGATTATATAAAATAAATAAATTTATATTTATAAATACATATAAATTTTATTTTAAAAAGTATAATACAATAAAACATGAAAATATTATATTTATTTCTTATTTCTCATCTTTTTTCTTAGTTTTATATTTTTTCTTCTAATGATGCATAAACTATTATTTTTCATTTGTCACATTATTTATAACTATATTAATATTATCTCTTTTAAGTTTTAAACTATCTCAATAGATTTTTGCGCCATCCTACCCTTGTTATTTTATTTTTATTTTTTCTCCATCCCCACCACAATCAAATAGGGAAAAAAATTATTAGATACTTCCAAACTACCATGTAGCATTATCTCTTATCTACCCAATAAAATTGATGAGCTATTACTACGTTAAAAATATTTTTTATTACATTATTAAATAAGAATATGAATAGTTTTGCAATGCGGCCATAGGGGGGCATATGTTCCCTCTCAAGTTTTAAAATTTGCACTTTTTACGTATAAAAATATTTTTTTTAAAATATATCCTTACAAAATTATATTAGTGTCCGGTCTAATTTTTGAAAATACCTGCTATTTTGAATTTCAAAAAAAAAACTAGCAATTTGGAATCTTAAACTACTATTTTTCTAGAATATTTTAGTTTTTAAATATGTGTTTATGTGTAGAAAATAACGTATATAAACTTACTAAGTTGAGAAAAATAAAAAACATGAGACTTTACTCAAGTTAATGCATAAAAGGCGAAAATTCAATGGTATTAGTGAAAGATGAGTAGATTAAGAAAAGATGAAAATTTTATTTTGAGAAATTGTTAAATAAAAAATATGTAAAAGAATTCGGAGGAGAGTATTCTAATAACTTGGATAAAATTAGAAAATATAGATTTTATTGCGAAATAAGAAAGTTTAAAATGAAAACTCCAATGAAAAGAATGAAATCATGTAAAATTTTAGGAACATATGTTATCCCTGTATAGAAATATCTAGATGAAATGAGAGTATTTTAGTTAATAAAATTATTTAATAAAATATAATAACTAGAAAAATACCAAAAGAGTAAAGAACGAGAATTTTAGCACTTATATGTAAAAATAAAAAAGATTTAAAATTGTAACAATTATATAGGTATTAAGTTGATAAGTCATACAATTAAACTATATAAAAGGGTAATTGAATACCATCTAAGATCAACAACAACGGTGTCACAAAAATAGTTTGGCTTTATACTTGGTAGATAAACTATATAAGCAATCCATCTACAGAGGAGATTAATAGAAAAGTAAAAAAAAAAAGAATAGAGATTTTTATATAGTTTTTAGATTTAGAAAATACATATAATAGAGCGCCTAGATATATCATATAGTGGATGCTAGGTATAAAGGAAGTAACAAAATGTTGCATTGATGTAATAATAGATTTATATGATGGAGTCGCCACGACAATTACATCACCCGCAAAAGAAACAAATAAATTCTCAATTACAGTAGGATTACATCCAGAATCGACTATAGATCCTTATCTCGTTGCCACTAGACATACTTAGAATAATGGTATATGGTGTATGTTATTCGCTGATGATATTGTCTTAGTAAATAAGATTAGAAGTGAAATTAACGCTAAATTAGAAATATAGAGAAAAACTTTAGATTTAAAAGGGTTTTATGTAAATAGAAACAAAACTGAATATATATAACATAATTTTAGTTGTAATAGGGGTATTAGTAGTGAAAAAATAAAAATTCAAAACCAAAAAATACTTTTTTGTTATTAACAAAGATGAAGAGATTGCAAATACTGTAACATATAAAATCAAAGTTAGTTGACTCAAGTAGAAGAATATTTCTGACGTTCTATGTAATTGGCGGATATATCCAAAATAATTTAAAATAAATATAGGACAATTATTTGACTAACAATTCTGTAATGGGACAGGATATTGGGCCAATAAGAAAAATCACATAAATAAGATAAATGTTGTTAGAATAAAAATGTTAAAATAAATATATGATACGACTGAAAAATATAAAATTAAAAATGAAACGAATCCTAGAATGATAGAACCGCACCAATTAAGGACAAGTAGAAAAAAAAATAGAATAAAGTGATTTGAACACAAATAAAGTAAATTAATTGATGTAGTAATTAGAAAAAAACGATAAGATCATAAATAATGAAAATACTAAGAAAAATGGTAAGCTCAAATTAACATATAATACTATATTAAGAAAAGATATGAACTTACTGAAATTAACTGAAAATATGACTCTTAATAGAACAGAATGACGTAAAAAGATTATGTAATCGATCTCAATTGATTGGTTCAAATGTTTAGTTTGGTTTGGCTTGGTCTAATATGTTCTTTTTTTTTTAAGTTAAAGTATTTGAAATATTGACATGATTTTTTTTTTATTATTGGGAGTAAAGACTTTTTAATTGAGGTTATTATAATTTTTTGGTAAAGAAAATTAGTGTGTTTCGAGTATATATTTTTTTTTTTAGAATTTTTTTTAAATTAGTTGATTTTTTAGAAAATTAATCAGTATAACTTAAAAGCCATTTTTGTGTATAAAAAAACAGTTTTTTAAATAGCCCAAACCCGAAGTTCTTTAGACCAACTGGATTTAAGATAATTTTTGGATTTTAAGTTATTTTAAGTTAGAAAGTTAAAAAATTCGTTTGATTTGGATATTAGTAACTTTTAAGCCAAATGTTTAAAATGAATTTAAGCTAAAAGATAAAAAAATTTGCTTATAGTTATTATAATTTTTTAAAATTTATTTTTAGATAATTTTATATTCAATATGAATCTTATTTAATTGATTTTGAAGAATAGATTTTAAAAGTATAAATTTTATAAAAAATAGATGCGTATAATAAAAGTTATTATATTTTTAAAAAATATAAAAAAATTATATAAAAGGTAAAAAAAATAACTTTTGAGTTAAAAAATAAATTTTTTTTACTTTTTAAATTTTAAATAAAA
>JAOTRH010032454.1:0-20944 GCA_034768845.1 Heliamphora exappendiculata
TATTTTAAACGTGATATTTTGTAAAAAATAAAATATCTAAAGTTTTTTCATTTAATTAAAATTAATTAATTAAAAAACCTTAATTTTATTTTTCATTACAAAATATTTTAATTAAAATTAAAATTTTAATTAATTAAATTAATAGGATAAATAAAACAGATATGCAATATGCATATATCCCGATTTTATGATCCAAGTGAAACACTAAGGTGTTTCAGTCTCCCTAAGAGAATCAGTTGTTTCAATCATTGTTCGCCTTTGATTAAGTGTTTTGATTACATCAGGCTTTTCTGATACTATATGATATATACTGATATATCATATCAGTATAGTATACATCAGAAAATCAACACAATGCAACCCCGGGAGAGAGAAATCGTCAGACCACCGCCAAACCACCACCAGCCACCACAGGTGCCGCTCTTACCGCCGCCTTTAGGCGGCTACTGTCGCCTCATTCGGGTTCCATTTTTGACAAGCTTTATATCGTTGGAAAGCTCTCGAAATATGACATTTTTCTGTTAAGAATTTTTCTAGAAACCTGCCCGAAAAACAGCCAAAAAAACAATTCGAACCTCAAAAAATGCTGCTGTCTGTAATAGCACTGCGCAGCCAACTTCTCGGGGCCTTTTCGACCTCTTTTCGAACCTGATTTTTGACGTACTTTATATCAAAAGAAATCTCTCGAAAGGTACTATTTTTCTATGAAAACATCTATTCAAAAATTGTCAATAAAACTATCCAAAACAGTTCCCAAAGCTACTGCCGTTGCACCTAGCGCCGCCGCCTTTAACCGCTAACTTCCCGTGGCCGTTCTGATTTCATTCGAACTCCGTTTTCGACATATTTTATATAATTGAAAAGATGTTGTAAATTAGAATCTTTTTATCAAAAAAATTGCTCGAAAATAGTCTAGAAAACGATTGGAAGACTGCTTGGAAACTGCTGCTGTAGAGCCGTCGCAGCTAGAAAAAATTGATGCTATTTTTTTTTCTTTTTTAATGCATTGTTTAGCCCTGTTGTTTTCTAGTTTTTAACATTAATTTGAGGTATATTTTATTTTTATTTTATGTATAAATTTTTTTCCAAAAACTAGTCCAAAAAATGGCCCAAAAATCATAAAAATTGCCGTCGAATCGCTGCCGACAAAGCCGCCAGAATCGGCCTATTTTGGTGATTTTTTCTTGTTGTTTTTAACTTGTTTTTTATGTTATTTTTTTTTACATAAATACTGCAGAAAAATTCACCAAAAAAAAATCATTTAAAACTACTAAAAACTTACTGTGATCTGTGGCCTGTTAAAATCTGAACCACCGCTGGTGTCGCCTCTGTTTTTCGTATTTTTGGACATGTTCAACTTGTTCTTAAATAATCAAAACAAATATTTAAAAATATAAAGTTAGCTATTACATCGATGCTATGTCTCGAAGGTTTACTTTCAATCTATCACGGTCAACCCCGTGATTAAAAAAATAATCATCATACATACCATTCAATCAAACATGAAAAAATAAATGATGATCATAAAATTGGGATTAGAACACCTGCAAAACAAAGTTAGCAACAGTTCTAAAACTACCCGACTCCGATAATCGAAAATAAAAAATAAAATAGCTCTGATACCAATTGTTGGAGGTAATATTGCAAAGATTTTTATTTTTACAAACGATTAACGAAAAAAAATTAACTGGACCGACAAACGCTAAAACGGGCTCCAGATAAAAACTTTTGATGATAAATAATCAAAATAAAACACGTGCATCCGAAGTTAATTTAGAAAAATACATTTTACTGATCAAATCTTCAACTACGATTTGATTCCGAGTTGAAACTCTTGTCAAATCTTCTATTGTATTCTCTTATGAAATTCCTGGATATAGTGTGGGCTATAATCCTCCGAGAACTCGTACCGGTAGAACCAAGACAGCTTTAGTCTTAGAAGACAAGTTATGAAACTGGTTCAGCCTATCCGCATATATATAGGGGTACAGTAGAGACTTAGAGAGTAATTATGAGTAAGACTTCCAGTGGAACACAGACACATATCAGCGATTTCTGTAACTATACAAACCTCATAGCGGTATCTGTAATTATGAAAAATTAGCAGTACTTTCTGTAATTTTCACAAAATACTAAATTACAGTTCACACCACGAAAGAACTATAATTGCACTCTGATCCATAATCTCAAGACCATATAGTATTGAGCTCATGTTATTAAATGCTTACCATTTCTCCCTACATTAAGATTCTCGATACCCGTCAATTAAATTTAATTACTGATAATTTAATTTAATAGGCATCTTGATATTCCTTAAGTCCTCCCGCTTAACTTATTTGACCGTTGAATTATTAAATTCACCTGTAGGGTTTGACCCGGTGAAAACTTATAAGTTTTCTTAAAGGGGTATAGTCAATCCCGATCTTTCGGGACGTGAATTTCATCAATAATTAATATTTTCTATATAAATAATATCGTTATCCAACTCACCGGGAATATAGACCCATATAAGATCGCACCCTCTATTGAATCAAAATAATAAATTTTAAATATACGCAAATCTATAATTATTTTAGGATTAAGAGGATAAGCACTATTCGTAATAGACTTGGGATGTGAATTAATTTATATAGTCAGTATAAAATTAATTACCCCAAATGTCCCGTTCAATACACACAAAATGTATTGGCATAGAGAGTCGAAACAATAGACGACGCTATTATCTGTTTCCCATAATCAAGACAGGCCTACTAAAACTCTGTGCCACAGTCGTACCGATTGTATATCAATTTTCATCTAAACTATGAACATAAAACTTATATTCTGCAAGAACCTAAAATCTGATTTTCTGTGTGTAAGCCGTACTCTACACACTATATTAAATACTATATAAAATATTTGACATTCATGCTTTTGCATACATTGCTCATAAAGATTATCATAAAATAGAAAATTAATTTTATTAAAATAAAATTAAATACTAAAAATATAATTTTCAGTATACCAACCCTAACAACAAGTCCTTTCCTTAACTACTAAGCCATATATCTCCTAACGTCCCATGTAGAATTGTACTGCTATTATCTTTATTGTCTCTGGTACACTTTTGATTCTTAGAAGAATCTAATATAGTATGTGCTATATATGTATGTTTTTGGTTTGTTCATTCTGTGCTGAGCCACATAGTATGTGCTATGTTATCATTATCAGGTAGTTAGAGCTACGCTTACTGTCTTTGCTATCTTCATGGTCCATGCCATGTCAATATAATCAAGTAGTCAGAACTACTGTTATAGTCTGTGCTATGCTTCACAATCTGTGTTGTAGAATGTCTTCTTTCGTATTTAGGACTACGCTTCATAGTCTGTGCTATGGAATATCATACGCCTCCATTCAGTGAGCAATAGTACTGGGTAGCCGAGTCACTAGGTATCCTAGTGGCTCGAGTCACTAGAGTTGAGTGACTTCAAAGACTCTATAGTTCAAGTAAGTTATTATTTCTAGGCATGAAAGCCGATTTTAGCCTAATAAGACGATCACACCCTACTTGAGTCACTCGGGTCACCTGAGTGGCTCGGACATCTTAAGTCTCAACAAATATTTATACATCTTGTGAAGGTTTGTTTATAGATCGTTCAATTCTGTCAACTCGTAGGAGCTTAGTCCAACAAAGGGGATCAAACCATTGGGGGTCTCTGTATCGAAGATCATCCATTATTCTCTTGTGTTGAATATGATTTTTCCCCTCATAGGGTGATAATTATTTGCGTTACATGGAGACAGCCGAGCAACTCAGGGGGTGTCACTCGACTAAGTCACACTAAGCCATCCAGAGCTTAAATGACATATTAATTCTTCACTGGGCAGGGCAAATACTGATAGTTTTCGCAATACTCGAGTAACTCTAATCGAGTCACTCGAGTAACATTAGCCCAGCTACTTCGCATAGGGGGATTTACTAACCATCACAGCTGAATCCGAGGCCTTACCACTCAAATACACGTTTATTGATTCTTTTTATCTCATTCTCATATTCAAGCTGCATATTATTGGTTATGTAGTTGGGCCTATATCCCCAGTATGAGTTTTACGTACCTACAACCATAAAGCCGATAATCTTACTTTTCTATGATATATATATATATATATGTATGTTTGTCTTTTGTTATACGTGTGTATGTTTAATTCTCGGGTAACTTATATTATATATCTTAACTTTGATTACATATTTATCTAAGTGTTTAATTTGTATAAATTTAGAATTATAGAATTATTTATATATGTGCAACTGTAAAATAAAATAAAATATCTAATTTTTATTTAAAATTTTAAGTATAAAGATAGGATAATTGAGAATCTTTGAACATATTGTTTATTATAATATTTTAAAATTTTCAAAATTAAACATATTTTTTTTGGTAATTTTCACAAAATATTTTTAATAAGTAAGTGGGTAGGGAAATTTATCATGTATAAAACTCACATTCTCTATTACTAGTTTGTAGGTGATATAACTAATTTTGTGTGTTGATTTTGGTACCTAATGTTGGGATAAACTGCCAAGATCATAAGATTATGTCTATGATTTAAGTCAAAAAATAACTAGATGGGCATAACGTCGAAATTGGCTCCAGATTAAAACTTTTGATATCAAATAATAAAAAATAAAATTTGATAATACTCCCAAAGTTAATTGAGTTAATTAGCCTATGATCCTATTTTAACAACTTATTTGAAAATTGATTCCATGCTCTAAAATGTAACCCACGAGATCCTTGTAATAATTTTTGGGACTTTTATACTATCAAAATATTCTCCATAGAATTTGATATCATTTAATACTCAACTAATTTTATTTCCAATATTATAGCACATGTTAAAGAATATTTATGGAGACTATCATCTTATTTAATTCCAATTCCACGATAACCCATGAATCTATGTTTATTTCAGCATGCTATGGTAATATAATATAACTGAAAACATAATGTTTTATATGACAGGTTGAATTTTGAATTTATGGTAATAAAGAATCCCAAATATAAAGGATTATATTGTATTACATTCTCAGCCAAAATTATTTTTGTTACACAGATTTTGAAAATATATTGTATTACACCATTTTATTACACAAATTTTCAAGTTACAAGTTCTAGAGCGAAATTACTTTCAGAAATTATCAAATCTTGCTTATGTGAAGATCTGTGTATTGTGAAAACAAACACTTCATAAAATAATTGTTTCATGGACTTGTTTACAATATAAACTATCTATTTTTGCTAGTTATATCGCGGTCTTGTTTGCATTATAAACTATATGTTTTGCACTTCAAATAATTTGGTGGAGAGTTATATTGCAGCCATGCAAAAAGAAAAACTTTTTAAGTCGAAAATATAATTTATTTTACCGAAAAGAGAATATTGATGAGATTATTCTGTTTGATAAAATGCAACTTTTGATGTATATGAATATATCGATAACTAGCGAGAATATGAAAATATGAAAAAATAACTTTTCTAGAAGTGAGAATATGTTAACATGATAAAACAAATAAAAGATTAAAAATGAGAATATGTTAATATAATAAAACAAATTGTGATACACAGAATGAGTATATGTTCATATTTTCTTATATGCTGACAACTTGTGAGAATATGAGAATATGATAAGACAACTTGTTTAGAAGTGAGAATATATTAATATGATAAAATAAGTTGTGATAAAAAGCAAGAATATATTTAAAGGATAAAATAAATTGTGATAAACATAATGAGTATATGCTCATATTTTCTTATATAAGTAAGATTTGGTATTTTCTGAAAGTAATTTTGCTCCAAAACTTGTAACTCGAAAATCTGTGTCATGGAACAGTATAATACAATATATTTTCCAAATCTGTGTAATAAAAATAATTTTGAATGAGAATATAATACAATATAATTCCATCTATTTAGGATTCTTTATTACCATAAATTCAAAATTCAACATGTCATATAAAGCATTTCATTTTCAGCTATATTATATTACCATAATATGTTGAAACAAACATAGAATCATGAGATATCCTGAAATTGAAATTAAATAGGATGACAAAATCTCTATAAATATTCCTTAACAGGTGCTATAACGTTGAAAATTAAATCATTCGAGCATTAAATGATATCAAGTTATGTGGAAAGCATTTTGAGGGTATAAAAGTCTCAAAAATTATTAAAAAGACCTCGTGCGATAACAGTTCAAAGCATGTGATCTATCTTCAAATAAATTGCCAAAATAAGACCCTAGATTAAATCACCCAAGTTAATTTTAGGATTATACATTTTGAAATCTGGTTGAATTGGTTTCGGTTGCTGTAACAATTTTAAGTCAACGATTTGCCGCGGGTTTTGACTTCTAGTTAAATCTCCGACACAAGCTTTTAGTAGTATTCCTGACAACATATAAATAGGTTACCGCAGGGACCTGTAAAGTAAATAAGACATGGACTTCCAATGCAATTATGAAATCCTGCCTCAACTCAGAAGTAATTTCATAAAAATATAAATTATAGTTTATTCTACTAAAGAATTATAATTGCACTCCCTGTCTTATTCTTAAAACCGTAGTATTCAAACTCTTATTATTAAATACTTATTTATTCTTCTCACGTTAAGATTACAAATACCCGTCAATTAAATTAAATTATTGACAAATATATTTAATTTGCTTATTTGAAAATTTCTTAAGCCATTCTGCTTAACTTATTTGACTGTCAGATTATAAAATCCACCTGCATTGTTTGGGTCGGTCAAAACTTATAAACTTCTTTAAGGAGATATTATCAATCCCGATATCTCAGGACGTAGATTCTGTCAATAATTAATATTCGTCATATAATTAATATTGCTATTCAACTCATCAGGATTATAGATCTATACAAGATCGCACTCTCCAATGAATCAAAATAACGAATATTAAATATACGTGAATAATAATTATTTTAGAATTAAGAGTATGAGCACTCATAATAATTATGGAGTGTGAATAATTTATAAAATCAGTATAAAATTAATTATCCTAACTTGGTCATGTTCAATACATACAAAGTGTATTAGCACAATGAGGCAGAATAATTGTCGAAACAATTACAATTCTTTGTAATCAAGATAGATCTACTAAAATATTGTGCTACAGCCATATCAATGGTGTATCCAATTCTATCTAAACTGTGAATCAAAAACTTATATTCTATAAGAACTAATAAATCGGTCTTCTATGTGTAAAACAAACTCTATACACCAGATTAAATACTATGTGGAATAAAAAATACCAATGCATATCATTAAATAATAATAAAACGCATATATTGTATATTAAGATTCTCATAAAATAAAAAATTAATTTTATTAATAAAATAAGATTAAATACTAAAATCAAAACCATAGTTTTTGGTACACAGCCTAACAATCTCTTATTTATACTCAAAATCATGCTGTCATACATCTGACTCCCATGCCCTCTATATGACTGTCAAAAGTATTAGCTAGTAAGTTCTTTGTAAAAGGATCTACAAGGTTGTCTGTCGATGCAATCTTTGCCACGGCTACATCATCTCTCTGTACGATCTTTCATATCAGGTGATATTTACTCTCGATGTATTCCACCTTCCAAGGTAAACAAATATTTCGAGGTAAATCTCGAGAATCCTTTTCTGACTGAAAATACGAGTCTGTGTACCCCAAAGGTACTAGACCATCTGCCTAGTAAACCAACATATAATCCATAATCTTTTTTAGGTACTTGATTATATATTTTACCACTGTCAAATGCTCTTGTCTTGGATTAGACTGACATCTGCTAACCATATTAACGACAAAATAGATGTCGAGTTTAGTGCAAAGCATAGCATACATGAGGCTTCCTACTGTCGAAGCATAAGAAATCGCATTCATTTTCTCTATCTTAATAGTTGTCTTAGGACACTGATCTTTAATAGAGTCATTCTATGCCGGAAAGGGAGAAACCCTTTCTTGGAATCTTACATACTAAAAGAGGCAAGGATGGTATCGATATAAGTAGCTTGTGATAAGCCCAACATCCTCTGTTTTTGATCTCGCATAAGCCGAGGATGTGGCTAGCTCTCCCAAGTCTTTTATATCGAGCTGACAGAATGACCATACCTTTACAGAAGATAGTACCCCCACATCATTTCCGATGAGCAAGATATCATCCCCGTAAAGTACTAGAAACACCACCACGCTTCCATCACGCTTCTTGTACCCACAAGACTCGTTAGGATTTTGATAAAAATCATAAGATTTAATGGCCTAATCAAACAGAGTATTCAAGACCTAAATGTCTTCTTAAGTTCATAAATAGATCTCTTAAACTTGCACAGCATGTGCTCCTAGTCCTTTTCTATGAAATTGTCTGGTTGTACCATATAGATACACTTGTCAAGATTTCTGTTAAGGAATGTTGTCTTAACATCTATTTACTAAATTTTGTAATCGAAAAGATTTCCAATGGATAAGAGAATTTTGATATATTTAAGCACGGCTATCGGCAAAAATGTCTCCTTATAATCGATTCCTTCTTTGTGAGTAAACCCTTTTTCAATAAGTCTAACTTTGAAGGTTTTCACCTTCTCGTCTAGTCGTCTCTTCCTCTTATAGATTCACTTGCATCCGATGGATTTTATCTATTCGAGTGGTTCTACAAGTTTTCAGACATGATTAGAGTATATAAACTCTATCTCTGAATTTATAGCTATTTGCCATAATTCTACATCTTTATCTCGGAGTGCTTTGTTGTAGTTATATGGTTCAGTACCCAGTTCTTATGGGATGCTGTCGAAAGACTCTCTTAAAAACATATACCAGTTGGGTTAACAAACAAGCCTCCCACTACGACAAGGCACTACCTGCTTCTATATACCAGGAGTGACATGCTATGCTGATTTTGAACCCTGTACACCATTATCCTCATGCTCCTCTGGTTGTGAAACTAGCATGGTAACGGTAATACCCTGATCTGGTTTAAGATCAACACGTCTCTAGATAATCCTCCCACTACGATGAGGTAATGGGATATCGATTACACTTTTTCATGGCGCTTCTACCGTACTACTGGTATTTTCTCTCAGCTCTTCTAGAACATTCGTACTTTTAGGATTGCGGTCCATTACATAACTCTCTTCCAAGAATTGAGAATTGGTACTGAAAATGACCTCCTGATCCTTAAGATTACAAAATAAACCCCCATTGGTTCCCCTAGGATATCCAATAAAAAAATAGACTTTCGTTTTCAGTTCCAATTTATCCGTGTTCCTTTTCAGCACGTGTGCTGGACAGTCCTAAATTTGAATATGTCTTAGACTAGGCTTACGCTTAAGTCCACAATTTTGTGAGAGTAGAAGGTACTGACTTAGAAGGTAGCAAGTTCAGAATATATGTTACTTTCTCTAATGCATGTTTTCAAAATAAATCGGGTAAACCTGAATAACTCATCATAGATTTCACCATCTCCATAAGTGTCATATTCTTTCATTCTGCTACACTATTATGTTGTGGAGTGCCCGACGTAGTCAATTGGGATATAATTTTCTCATCTGATAAATAATCTGTAAACTCTCCAAATAGGTACTTGCCACTACAGTCAGGCCGAAGTGACTTGATATATTTTTCTAGACGCTTCTTTGCTTTATGTGGATATTATTTTTGGGGGAAACAGTGCATCGGATATTTGTTATTTCTAGGTAAAAATGTCCTTTTCTTTTTAAAATAAGAAAACCTAAGGTGTTCGAGCACACCTTTTAGAAAAATAGAGTCGCCACTTGATTTTTGAGAAAAACTAAGAAAAACAAAAATAAAGCTGCAGGTCTTTTAAAAACATAACCAGAGAAAAAGAGGGTTCGGGGGCTAAGGTACGAACAGAGAAGGTGTAAGGCACCCTTTTTGCCCAACCGTAAAGTTGGTCTCTACTTTGTTAATATTGGTTCACGTTGTAAACTTTTTAAAGGCAACATATACAGAATGGGAGGTTAAAGAGATTTCAAACAAAAGCAAGCAAAGTAACAAAATTCTAACTATGATCTTAGGTTCATGCAACTTGATTATTTTTTCTAGATATGCCACATGTATCGTATGAGTAAAGGAAAACAAAAAACATACGAGTAAGTCATAAAACGAACAAATAAGGGTCTAAGGGTCATGCAATAATGTTTCTGTTCCTATCATGCTATGAACATTCTATACAGAATAAATAGAAAAGATTTGAACACCATTCTTAAACTATTGGACATGTAAAAAACTCAGGGCTGTAGCAACAACTCTTGCAGCCGTGACAAAAATAGTCACAAAACATGCGATCGTGACAAATATCAGGTTACTGCGAGAAACAGAATAAAATAAGCTCACGACTATGACAAATAAAAGTTGCGGCCAAGCTTTTTAAGGATCTAAAAAGGGTATAATCGACATACAAGGTCTAAGAATAGCTCAAATGGATAGGACAGGACAGAGACTATAACCTATTTATTTTAGGTTAGATATGCCACCCTTCATCCTCTATACAAGCAATATCTCAAAACAGAATACATAGGATATTAAAAACAGTTAATAGAATGCTTAATTTACATTTTTCATGTTACTGTCCTCATAAAACTTCACGGCCATAACAAAAAGATATGGCAGCCGAGAGATATGAGAAGAAAAACGTGTGGCCATGGAAAAATAAATGACGGTCGTTACTATTAGTTTAATAAAACATATGGCCGCGCCATTAAAAGGTTATAGCCATCATGTTTTTATAACTATAGAACATACAGAAAGAAATATGTACATAATGGTGATCATGACCTATTTGATCGAGGCCAAATCTATCATTCATTCCCCAATAAGAACATGTATTGGGGTATAGAAAAGATTAAAGCAAAATAGAATAAGGAAAAGGGAGTGAAGCCTTGAAATAAACAGATAACAGAGAGTTTCGAAAAGAGTTTTCATGTTTTTAGCCTTTAAACAAATGTCATGTATGAGACAATAGGATGTCACGGCCGTGAGAAAGGTAGGCAAGAAGGTATCGGCTATGCTCACAAAAGTAACCGCCATGAATGTAGGTTTAATAAAATATACGCCCGTGACATTAAAAGGTCACGACCGTCATACTTCTAGAACCTCAAAAAGCTTTTGATGTGCACAGTGTGCTTGTGAGAGTTAAGATGAAATAAAAACGACTGTAATGTACAAAACAGAAAGCTACTAATACACTGTTTATAAGGAAAATTTGAATGAACAATGCTTAGATTGAAATGAATGATAAATAAACAATGAAAACAAATGAAAACCTTATCCAAAACACCCTTAGGGGAAGAAAATGAGGGTTTAGAAGAATATCATGGGTTCCTATGGTTACCTCGTGTGAATACCCACCATGAATGGCACCTCGAATGTGAGAATAGACTACCTTTGAGCTAATATAAGCTCCAAGAACTTCTTCAGTGCATGCAACAACTCAAAAAAGGTTCGAAAAGTTGTGAATGGATAGGAGAATATCTGGTTGGGGTGTATTTGGGCAGAGTTTGGGTATCTAGGTTGCTTTTTCTCTTATTTTTTTGTGTGAAAAATGACGCTTATTTATAAGCAAGGTCGACAACACAGACCCCTTCTGGAATGCTATCACTTGTCCAAAAAGGGATAAAAGTGACGGTCGCTACATTTTTGCTTTTATGTAGTGACGACCGCTACCTTTATGGCAATGAAAAGAACATCAACAACTTTTAAAAGTTGCGGCTAGACTTAGGGTTTCAAAAAAAGTGGCGATCGTGACAAAAGAAGTCGCAACTTGCTTTAGGATTTTCAAAAAGGTAGCGGCCGTGAGAAAAAGGACACGGCTTGCTCTAGGGCTTTCAAAAAGGTGGCGGTCGTGAGGATATGAATGTCATGGCATGAGGGTTTTTAGTGGTTTTCTTTGGTTTTGAGCTGAATTCGTGATTTTGCTTACTTGGGAGTGTTTTTGAGCATAACTCTCATTTCTTTGTCATTGGAGCACATTCGAGATAGGTGCTTAAGATTTGGCTTGGTCAAATTGGGGTGCCTACAGTTACCCCTCCTTGACAAAGCTTGCAACAACTCATGGCGTAAGTACTGTCAAAGCTCCAAAGACAAATTGATCGAACAAGCTGCTAATCTTGAGCACAAACAAAACTTGCAAAAAAGCATGGTCGAACTCGAATTTTCATTGAGCTTTTTACATACTCCATTACAAAGGATCAGACCAGTCGTAGTTCGTGAGACAATACATATGATGCAAATCAACTAATCATGATGCATGACAGATACGATATGGTGCAAACAGGTATAATGTGATTATATAAAATTTAAGGTCGCAACACATACTGAAGAATCACCAATGATTAGTTTTAAGTCGTAAATAGGACCGAGGAGTTGGTTTAGGGTTATGACGGGGACCGAAGAGATGGTGATCAATTTTAGGTCATGAAAGGATCGAAGGATATTAAGGGGTAGCTTTTAGGTCATGCGACCGATGAGCCTGTTTAAGGTCACGAGGAGGACCAGACATCCTAATAGCGACGGGGGGAAATTTTTTAGGTCATGCAAGGACTGGCGAGTCAGTTTAAGGTCATAAAGAGGACCGAATAGTCAGTTTAAGGTCTTAAAGAGGACCAAAGATACTAAGGACAATTTTAGGTCGTGTGAGGACCGGTGAGTTAGTTTAAGGTTATGAAGAGGGCCGAAGGGTCAGTTTAGGGTTATGAGGAGGACCAAAGGTTTAGTGGGGCATTTTTTAGGTCATCCAGGGACCGACAAGATAAACTTATAAGTTTTTAGGTCATGACGGGGACCGATGAGGTGAACTTATCAGTTTTAGATCATGAGAAGGACCAATGAGTCTTACGGGGCATCTAAAACATGGAAAGGGGCCAAAAGGGTCTTTGATTCGTTCAAAACCCACACGAGGGTAGTTTAAAGGTTCAAAAAGGTGGGGGTATGAGAAACCATGGAGGATGTTACTTTCAAAAAGTTATGTCTTGAACTATTGTGCCTTAGGACAATGGTGGCCTAAATATAAAAGTGACAGCCATGAGAAACATTTGGAAAAAAGTTACGGCTGTTAGAAGAAAAAGTTACGGCATGGGTCAAGTTGTTGCGGCCATCATTTTTAAAAGCTTTAGACCTTGTGACTGCGAGGTCGATGACATAACATAAGTTCTGTGACAATTTGAAAAAACCATACACACGAACTTGAAACTTCTTCCTTCCTCTCATTTCTCTCACTCTTTCGACTCTCTCTCACACTCTCTTGCTTTCTCACTCTTTCTCGATCTCGTCTCTCTCGATTTCTCGACTCTCTGAAGATGCTTGTTCTCTCATTCCTCTCCTTGGTTTTCTCCGCATTGGTAGGTGGCGACTTTAGCTTCGTTGGCGATGTGGGTAATGGTGTTCCCAGGATGTCAGAGGTCTTTGATCCCGAGCCCTACTACTCGGTGAATCACCGGCTACAAAGGTCGGCCATGAAGAGCTTCATCATCCTTAACGTGATTGCGGAGCGCGAGATCCTCTTACGACGCCGTGAGGATCACCTTTCGTCCCAAAACCTTGAGGTAAGCCGAGGTTTTGATTTCTTTCATTGTTTCATTGGTTAACTTTTGTTTGGATATTGATCGCATTGAAATTAAATATTGAATCACATTGGATGTTGGAATACTTAAATTGAAACAGACATTTGGATTAAATTGATTTGGAGTTCGGGATTGAGATTTGAATTGGAGTTAATTTGAAAGATCAGACTTAACTAGGCCTAGACCCTGACTCGGATTGGATGAACCTTTTCTCTTGGATGGGAACTAATTTTGGACTTTGAACGAAACTTTTGATCTCAGATGAAAATGAACTTTTGATTTAACAAACCTTTGAAGAAGCATGGGATTTTAAAAACAAACTGAAAAGGATTTTGAAGTTGAATTGGTGGATTTGGATTTTGGTTTTCGAGATTCTAAGTCTTGTTTTGAAAATGGGGCTAACTAAATTTGAATTTTGAGAATGAATCCAAGCGTAATGTTAGTTGAATCGAATTTTAGGAAACTTGGAAAAATTTTGAAATGTTAAAACGTGGGTCTAAGTCGCGTTTGAAACGAACTTAGAGACTGGATTGATCTAAGAAAATGGTTTTAAGTTTTTGGGCATTGATTTGAAGCCAAATTGAAGTTCGAACGTAATTGATGAATTATTGAAAGCAAAGCCAAATAGAGTGTGAAATTGATTGATTGGGGTTTGCATTTTTGGTTCTTTTGGTTGAGCCAAAATTTTGGTTAAGTCCACTAATTTTAAGATGAAATAGAAACCGTTTCAAAATTGAGTTTGTGGTGGGTTTAATCTAAATTAGGAACTAGGTTGAAGGAAAAATGGTTGATAGTCGTATTGAAAATTGAATTTTAAAGATTTGAATTTGAAACTAGTCGGTCGATTGTTTGAGTTTTGCATTGGGATGGGCTAGGCTGAGTTTGTCTATTTTGAACTTTGAATTTTGAACGGGGTTGATTTTAAGTTTTGTGAGACTATATCAATGAGTTTAGATCGAAGTCAAAAATAGGAGTGAAGTTGTACTTCCGTTGAATTTGAAGTTAAATCCTAGCGAATTGGTTTTGATCAGATTGGGCCATAATTAGTTTTGAAACGGGGGTAAGATTCTAGATAAATGAAACGAGTGAGATTTTGATGCTGGAACCTTTATTCTAAGTCTCGTTCTTTGAGAATGGAAATTGAACTTTGGATTTGATTAGATGTTGACAACTTTCCCTTTTTTTTTGTTTTGAGAATGGACATTTGAAAATAGAGCAAGGCCTGGGTTGTGTAGGTTGGATTTGGGACTTATTTTGATGTTGTTTTGATTATCGTTAGTTTGTTTCAACTATCTCGTCACGCACTTGGATTTTGATCCTGTCATTGTTTCCGTTTGTTTTGTTTTTGTTATCTTGTTGATTCCATTATTGCTCCTATTGTCGTTTTTGTTCATTGATTTGTTTGTTTTGTTTTCATTTCAGGCGATATCACACATTCAGGGTTTTGTTGGCTCCTCCGATGTGCTCTAGTGGTACATGGTTCTACCTCCCCGCTACCGAGAGATTGTGGACAGAGCGGGCTTCGGGGGCTTTGTCAGAGCATTGGAAGGGACCAGCAACGACAGATTCACCCTCACTACCTTGACTGAGCGATGGTGGGATACCACCAACACCTTCCATCTGCCTACCTTTGAGGTGACCCTTACTCCTCTTGACTTTTCTCTCATCACTGGGATCTGGGTGGGCGGCGACCCGATCCCATGTAACCCTGACATCTACCAAAGCCCTACAGGTCTCACGTACTTCCTCGATCACGTGCTCCCATCTATCGACAAGGAGAGCATCCGTTACACATGGCTGAAGACCACTTTCACCACTTTTTGCAATTTTGTTTGTACCAAGTGTTAGAACAAGGCAACCCAAAAGGGGGGTAAATTGGGTATTTTTAAAAAAATAACAACTAAAAACCTTTTTCAAAATCCTTTTAATATTACAATCAAATAAAGCAAATTAAGCAAATATTGAAGCAACGCAAATATTAAAAGATGGGAGATAGAGAGATAGAACTCGATGCCAAGGATTTATAGTGGTTCGGCTTTATCTTAGCCTACGTCCACTCTACAAGTTCTCCTTTGAGTATTTTCACTATATAGAATACTTCGCGGGCGTATTCCAAGCCTTTACAATCTTCAAGACTTCGCTTGAATGAGCTGAATGTTTACGTGCACATTCACAAGCCTAACAGCTTCAAGAATATCTTATGAAAGCAAGCTCTTGTTTTCTTCTAATATCTCTTGAACTCTTTTTGATGAGTTTTGCTTACTCACTCAAAGGATTAATGGTGACTCACCCTTGATTATAATAAATGAAGAGTAATTAATGAAAATCACTCACTCTCTTTACAGAAAAAATTTACAATGAATGAGAAGGTAAAGAGAGATGATCAACAAGAGCTGGAGATTCAGCAATAAATGAGAGCTTGAGATTTCTGAGATTGATTCAAGTAATGGAACAGTAAATTTAAGTCTCCAGTTAGAGTAAATGCTGAGAAGTTACTTCTTATATAAGCGCTTGTGCATTCATGACCGTTGGAGGTAGGTGGGAGCAATAAATGCTAAAAATCCAGCTGTTAAGATTTATCGCGAGTTTGAATCTCCGTCGCAGGTGTCGACACAAATATCTTTGGTATCGACACAAAATGTCTAGGGTAGGGTGCCTTAAGAGGCTGGGTCGACACAATTCTGTACTCTACCTTACCAACATCATGGTGTCGACACATTTGGATTTGGTGTCGACTAATTTGAAACTTCAACATCCAGAGGAACCACTTTGTGTTGACTCAACTTGCCTTTAGTGTCGACACGAATTTTTACAAAAAGTCTCGGTTTTTTTGTGTCGACTCATCTTCAGTTGCTGTCGACTCAAATGTACTTTCAAATTCGAGAGGAGGCACTTTGTGTTGACTCATGTCTTCTTTGGTGTCAACACTAAATTTTGCAGGCAGTCTCGGGACTTTTGTGTCGACTCATCCTTAGTTGGTGTCGACATCTCAAAATCTGCAGGTGGCCTCGATTGTTTTGTGTCGACACAATTTCCATTTGTGTCAACCCAAACTTCCGGATATCAGAAGTGAAGATCACTTTTGTGTCGACTCTTTTTGAGTCCTGAGAGCTTTGGCTCTTTTGTGTTGACACAAAACTTGTTTGTGTCGACACTAACGTTTTGATACATGAAAATCAACTTCATACAAATATTAGGATGTCAAACCATTTGATCAATGGGTGTTGACATACTTGATAAGATTCAAGTATGCTTTGCCTTAAAAGTGTTTAACTTATTGTTCAATTGGTTTCAACACAAAATATTCTAATTTAGGAATATGTGAGTGTTTTAATCCTTTTGAGAGTTAAGTCATTTCTTTTTGGCTAAGGTGCCAACTTAATTGTTCAAAATGTGTTAACACTTTCATTTTGGGAATATAAAATATTATCTATTTAAATCCATTTAATTTTAGAAAATAAATTATAAAAATCATCAAAATTAAAATAAAAAGCCCTTGGGCTAACAAGGGTTCTCCCCTTATCGATATGCTTTAACAACATATGCAATTATAAAGTTAGGCATTCAATCAATCATGATAACATATATTTTGAAAATGATTTGTAACAAAAGATCAAGAAACATTCTGAGTTTATTAAAATTTGTGCAATATGTCAAATATGTGTAAGGTGTTTTATCTCAACACATATCAAAAGCAAGTATAGGTGTTCATTGCCAAACCATGCATCAACATTCATAGGCAAGATATAATGAAACACAGTAAGAGCATAGGCATTCATTTAAGCAAAAAATGTTTAAACATCCATAAAATTTAAAATGTATGTTAAACATTCAAGCCATTCAAACATTCAACCCATGCAACCAAACCAAAAAAAAATGTATGTTTAAAATTTTACATCGTCACCTTAAAAAAAAACTTAAAGAAATGTTTTAAACTTCTACATCTTCCTTTCACTCTCCCCTTCACATACACACATTTTCTTTCTCTCCTCTTTCTTTCTCCCATTTTGTAATCTTCAAAAAAAAATTGGGGCTATTGGTCGTCCATGAAGTGCTTGAATTCCTTCTTTGCTTTGGCTTTATCCTTGCTTGCTGAGGCCCGTTCTTTTGCTGCACGTGCTCGTTCGTCCTTAGCTTCGGCGGCGGCCATGGCTTCATAGCGTGCTGCCAATGCTAGGTCAGCTTCTCTTTTCAGTCGCACGGCCTTTTCTTCTTTTGTCTCTTTAGGCTTGAACTGTTTGGCCCAAGCTTCTTGAATCCATTTGAGATGTTCTTCCACCTTCTGGGAGTTGGCATGCACCGTAGTGACAATGCATTGATCATACTCCTTGCATACTTGATGGAGGATTGCCTTATTGCAATTGACAATGGATGCAATGTTTTCATCTATTGTTTTGCAGAGGGCTCTCCCAGCATCAGTGGCATTTTCCACGTCTCTCCGGAGACTCCGATTGGTCTTATCAAGATGTTTGACTTTAGAGATAATGTGATTGAGATCAAAGAAATCTTGATAAACTTTTTCTTGAAAAAGAGTTACTTTGGAGGATAGGGAGTTGATCAAGGACACGACCTTAGACAGGTCAACATGGACTGGCATAGAGGAGGATGCAGGTGGAGCAAATGGAATAGAAGTGAAGGTAGGAGGAGGAAAAGGAACAAAGGATGGACCAGGAGTGTCAACTGTATGAGAGGGAGGAGAATCAAGATCAATGGGGATGGAGGAATTGTTTCGAGGCACAGGGGGAGGAGTTCTAGCAGAGGAAGGGGTACCACGACGGGATGTGGTCCACACACCATTAACATGTATAATTTGCATATGTTTAAGTGTGAAATTGCCATATAGGTCGTGTTTAGAAAAGGGTACCACCTTTTCCTCAGATAAGTTTACGCCAAAATGGCAAAAAACTTTGGTCAAATACATGGCATGTGGTAGGGAAGAATTAGATTTACTGTGAGAATGTAACATGTGTGAAATGAACAAAAATCCTAAATCAAGGTTTTGTTGTTCGAGAATGCACCATATTATAAAAATGTGCATGTATGTAACATCACAGAATTTTCCCATCTGGGGTAGGAAAATGTGATTGACCATGTGATGCAAAAGACGCATCTCAGACTTGAGATTGCTTGCCTCTAAAGGCTTGGTGGGGTCGATGTTGTCATTTTTAAAAATATTTTTGATAGATTCAAAAAAAAAGAAGCCTTCAACCTCAATAGGTTTTTGGCTTTGGTAAACACAAATATCTCCAGGGGAAGGTTCAGAATCTCATTCAAGGAAGAGGGGGTCAGAACAATATCTACACCATTTACCCAAGTGGTAATGGTGGTGGTCGGAATAAGTGAGATGTGAAAGTGCGCGTAAAAGGATTTGATAAGTGTGGGATAGTGCGGTTATTTGATTTGGAGAAGCCTTTCCTACCCAAGGTCTGAAAAGAGACCATTGAATCTCATTTCGATGGAGTCAAAGAAATTAAAGTTCATGGATCGATCGGGTACTATTTTTCGATTTGCAAAGGAAGGAAAATAGAGTTGGCGAATCTTAGGGGTTTTAAAAGAGATTACCTCAGAAGAGGCTACATTCTCTGGTACTGTTGCCGTTGCCGTCTTGGGGGTCGTCTTCTTCTGTTTTGACGATCTAGGACTTGAGGACGGTCCTTCTCCGATTCTCTTTGCTCCTTTTCCCATCGTTTTTGGCAGCATTATGAAGGATTTGTGTTTGGATTGAGGAAGAAGATGGGGAGTCGACACAGGATTTGAGAGAGAAAAGAGCGGGAGATGAACAGTTTATAGAGAGAGAGGGAATGGTGTGACTGTTCGTGGGACCGACATGTTTATATATAGACTTAACGATTTGTGTCGACACAAATTATTTTTGGTGTCGACACGATTCGTATCGAGTGTGGGTATCGAAACATGAAATTGGTGTCAACACATTTTCAGATGGTGTCGACACATTCGGCTCTTTAGGTCGACACGATTTAGATTTGTGTCGATAAAAATTTACCGAGAGTCAGAGAACTACGATGGTGTCGACACTGAATAGAAAGGGGTCGACACTTTTCAGACAGTGCCACTTCTATGCAGTTTTGTGTCAACACTACATACATTTGTGTCGACATTTTTTTAAGTGGTGTCGACACATTTTCACATTCAAGAGAGAATATTAAATGCTTTGAAATGCAATAAAAAGATATGATTAGTATGGCATATAAATCATAAAATTGGAGCACATAGCATACCAAGTTCTCTTCTTATATAGCATATTCTTTCTTGATTTAAGGGTTTTGTAAAAATATCAGTTAATTAGTAATCTGTGCCTATAAATTCAAGTTTAATGTTTTTTTTTTGCACATGATCTCTTATAAAGTGATGTTTAATCTCTATGTGCTTGGTTCTTGAGTGCTGTATAGGATTCTTGGATATATTAATTGCATTAGTATTATCACATTTAATAGGAATATGATCTAGTGAAAACTATAATCCTCTAATTGTTGTTTCATCCACAGAACTTGTGCACAACAATTTTCAGCCGTAATATACTCAGCCTTGGCTGTAGACAAGGCCACCGAGTTTTGCTTTTTGCTAAACCAAGAGATTAGTGAGTGTCCTAGGAATTGACAAGTACCACTTGTGCTTTTCCTATCTACTTTGCATCCGGCAAAATCTGCATCCGAATAGCCAAATAACTCAAAGACTATTCCTCTAGGATAAAATAATTCTAGGTTTTGTGTACCTAAAAGGTATCTAAAGATGCGCTTAACTGCAGGCACATGTGATTCTTTAGGATTTGATTGAAATCTAGCACACATGCATACACTAAACATAATACTCGTACGACTAGCAATTAAATATAAGAAAGAACCAATCATACCTCTATAACGCCTTTCATCTACTGCTATTCCATCTTCATTCTTATCAAGCTTTGTTGTACGACACATTGAAGTTCCCATAGGTTTTGCCTTTAGCATGTCGAACCTCTTCAATATGTCCATCGTGTATTTAGCTTGATTGATGTAGATTTCTTCTTGAGTTTGTTTAATTTGGAGTCTGAAAAAATAGTTGAGCTCACCCATCATGCTCATCTCGAATTCTCTCTACATATACTTAGCAAAGTTCTTGCAAAGAGATTAGTTAGTTGCACCAAAAATTATATCATCTACATAAATTTGTACAACTAGCATATCATTTCTTTAAGACTTGATAAAAAGAGTAGTATCAATTTTTTCTCTTGAAAACTCATTTCAATCAAGAATTTGCTGAGCCTTTCATGCCAAGCTCTAGGTGCTTGTTTTAAACCATAGAGAGCTTTGGAAAGTTTGTAAA
>JAOTRH010032465.1:4838-20944 GCA_034768845.1 Heliamphora exappendiculata
GTGATGGCCAGGTGGTAGTAACGTGATGAGGTTTATATGCCCGTTCGGCATCAGTGCCTATGTTTTGAAGCCATGAGCAAGTATAATCACTTGGGTGTGATGGTAATATATGTGTGTGTTCGTGCGTGCGTACACGTTGACAAACTTGGAGTTTTTTGTAGTAAAACCATTTACTTTATGCTATGTGATTGCATATCCTGTTTTACTGTATCATAGTCTATTTCTATTGGATTTCGGCTCATGTAGTGGGATTTGTTAAAACAATTTTCAGGTGTTGTTGATTATGTGAAGTTAATCTAGCTGTGCCCGTGGTGGCAGGAAGACTATTGTATAATTTTTCCCTTTTTGTTACAGAAGCATGTATTTATATTTATGTCGCCTGCTTCTGAAGGCACGTTTTGTAAGTCTTGAGGCTGTATATTATAACTATATGGACAGGTTTGTATGTTGCTATGAGAGTGAACCTTGGGTATTCTTTTTATTTCAAAAGTTGTATTATTTTAGATGGTTGTTTGTCAGTAAGAATCCTATTGTTTTACAAACTGGTGGTTTGCTGGGTGTTTCACGTGACCCTGAATTTTGGGGCGTGACAAAAATGTACCAGGGGTACGATATGTATAGAATTATTCAACCAATAAAATGCAAACACGTTTTTCGACATGTTAGGCCATTTAGAGTTGATAGTTGTCAAGTTTGGAGTGGGCAGTCTCCACATAAATTAAGTTTCCAAGGATTTCATATGGTGATTGCCACAATGAAGTTGGCGACCCCACGGTTCAAATGTGGTGATCGCCACTTTGGCTAGGGTTTTTAAGAGGTTCTTGTATAGGTCACTATAATCAAAATTAGCGATCCCACATTTCAAGTTGGTGGTTCAAGGTGATTCTATTGATTTGAAGGTTTTGATCATTGAGTTCAAATACTGAGCTTAGATCACTTCCAGAGCATTGTTTCAAGAGTACTATTCTATTTGTTTTCATCATTGAATTCAACCAGATTAACCTAAGATTGGCGGAGTAAAATTGGGGTATCTATAGCATGTAGTCATTTTTATGCACGAACTGTATAAGTGTGGATGATATTTGTATAGTCATGGGAGTTGTGGGTAACTCTGGGTGAGAAGTTTCAATTTTGGCCTTCTTCGATCAAGCGCCTTACGCTTCCTTTGTGGAATTTCCTAAGCAGTGAGCTCGAGGCTGTAATGTGGCTGTTGTTTATTTGGTGGGAGTCAGGCTAGTATAAGCGCAACCTTGTGAGGTGAAGCCATAGGGTAACAGGAGTGTTTGGTGTTGCGCCTCTGTGTATATCCGGTAATGAACTTATAATCTTAAGGGACGCATGGCATGGGACATAAAGAAGTCAATGGTATTCGAGGTGTCTGAGCAGCGTCTGAACTCGAGAAGTAAGTGTGACGAGTGGTATAATTATTGTGATTGGGATCGACAACGTTGGTATGGTAGTGGTCGATGTCAACTTAAAGATAGATGAATAGTGTTCTCCTTAACCGAGTATTTTTGGGTACCTAGAGAATGATGGCGTTGAGTGAGAGCTTCTGATTTATCTTTTACTTTCTCTCGGTAGAGAGAGAGAGTTTCCTTGTGGATGGTTTCATGTGTAAGCTATTTTATCCTTATTAGATGTGAATGTCAAAACCTGTGATTGATTCTTGATTTGGCTGTGTTCTGAGAAGGTGAAAAGCTTCATAGATCATGTACCCTTGTTATGGTCCTTTTAAGTAGTGCCTTGTGAACTTGCACCACCATGATCGGATGATTGTAGGACTGATTCTTCACAGTTTCCTTGTGAAGGTTTGCTTGCTCTACCCTGTGAGTATGAACGTTAGGGTGGCTTTTCCTTAGATATCGAGATAGTAGACCTGGAACGCCTATCATTTCTCTAATAGAGAAGTTAGTGTTAAAACATAGAACCTACATCTACAGAGTTTAGTTGAAGGTTGTTTGATAGATGTATAATGTATGTCTTGGGTTGTATGGGAATGTCAACATCCTTATCTCTTGTCAGGGTGAGATCCTTACTGAAGTCTTCTGATCAGGTTATTCGCATGGTAGATTTTTTATAGACCTTTTATGAGTCTCAGTTTGCGTTCTGCTTAGCGTTTTGAATTACTCAGTTTTTTCAGAGTTGGTGGTTGGTTGCCCACTCATGGCAAGGATACAAGTTACGAACAATCGAGTTGAGGTCATTAAGAGAATGTGGTAAATGTATGAGTCTTAAAGAATTTAAAGATGCTTAATTTCGATTGATGAGAAGTTAAAGGAGGTTGTGATCTCATTAGTTTCGATGATGTCGCGTGGCAGCTTAGTATCAGTACGTTAAAGGAGTAAGTGTATGAGTACAAAAGTTAAAAGGGCAAGATTATGGTATACGGATCAAGTTGTGTGGTTCTTTCGTGGTCAATTTTGGGCAGATAGAGTGCATTGATGAGTTGTATGTAAGATAAAGCTATTAAGCACAAGAGACGGATCTTGGTTAGTTACTTGTTGGAAAAGATATGAATGGGTTGAGTGGCGTTGGTGAGAAATTAGAGAATCGTGTGCTGCTGCTATCTAATGGAGAGTTGTTATGCATGTGGTGCGGATGTAAAAGAAAGAGGCGAGGGTAGATGCAGGTATGGATGAACGGTATGGTCGATGACTATCTAGAATTCAATAATGGATCAGTTGTGAAATAGTGTGGATTCGTTGAACCGATGTACGTGTTATAAGTGTGGGTTAATGCTGGGTGGATGTAGTTACGATTGATTAGAGATTGAGCAGTCGACTAAGAGTTAGAGGTTCGATGGTGAAATGAGGGATTACGTAGATGCGTTATGTTGTAACGGGTGATGTGATTGGATTTATGTAGATAAGCATGTACTTGTGGAATGATTTGTCTGTGTGGCGTATCTGGTCTAAGTGACTTGTTGAGTTTATGTAACCGTATTAATCTTAATGGCTATGATGCTAGGGTGGTAATCTCGATTGTATAAAATCTTCACCTTAACGGTGATGCGACACCCAATGTTCCCGCGAGATGAGAGTTGTGGTTTGTGAGTGAGGAACTGGTGGAGGGCGAAGGCTTAGACAAAATGCTGGTAAATCTTAAGAAGATGATGTGTTCTTTGGAATTTTCGATGAATTGAGTGGGTTTTCTTATCTGGAACTAGAAGTTTTTTTGTCTCTTCTTAAGAATAAGCATTTCTCCAGCTTTATTGATAGTGTTTCAGACATACATAGAATGATGATGTAGTTTTGAGTTTTGTAGTCATTGGTTGATCTCGAAGGCTTGGACCAGATTTTGGGTATGATGCGTGTGAATCATTGTGAGCAATGTTAGAGTTTGACGACGTATATTTGGACTTACGAAAGTAGCCCACGGTATGCGTTTCGAGATGTGGATGAGCTAGCTTACACAAGTTCAAGTGGAGAGTGTTTGAAACCAATTTCGGTTGTGGATTAGTTTCGTGCTATGCCTTTGATCGCTGGAGTGGTCACGCTCGATGTGGGTTGTGTTTTGGCGCCTTGGTGACGTGAGTGGAACCTTGGTTCGACAGCATGAGGATAACCTTAGCATTGGTGAGACCATTTTGCGAGGGCAGTCGATATGAATGTTTCTTCCTCGAAAAACATGGGTATGTTGTAAGGCTTCATTCTTGGGTGTAAGATGCATTAGTATCTCTACCATGGATGACTTTATAGAGTCCTGTTTTGGGATATTGTTGGTGGTTGATGGGAAGGCAGTTGACTCGAGATCTAGTATTGAATTTTAAGACTGAAATTTCCTAAGAGGGGGAGGTTGTAGGGACTTGAACCCTTTCCTTTTTGAAGATTTAATTAAAACTTATTTTAGAACTTTCGATGGAATTGGAAAAAGTGTTAATTTTGAGAGAGAATTAAAAATTTAATCATGTTAGTGACTAGTGATGATAATTGTATGCTTGATAAAACATAAAAATAATTATGGTGAGTTGTTGGGACGAGTTTTGAGGTGTTTAGATCAAAATTCAGGTTATATTGATGATTATTTGTTTTGAGTGCCTACAGCGGGTGACCGCTCAAGCGGCCATGGCTCCGCTTGAGCGAACGATCGGCAGACAGCTTTTTAAAAGCGCGAGTTAGGCTTCTTTTCTCATTCTCTCTTCTCCTCTCTCTCTCTCCCTCTCCCTCTCTCTCTAAAACTCAAACCCTAAGCCCTAAAATCATATTTTGGAGTTCTCTTGAGCTCCTCTTACCCTTTATTGATAGATTCCTTTTGCTATTTTCTCGATTATAGGTCGTTGGAGGATTAATCTACGCGTTAAAAGCTTCCTTCTCACCGAACGATTGGTGATTTGCTTACTTAGAGCTTGTTAGAGCTTGGTTTCTTATAGATTTGTCATCTAAAAGGTAGGATCTAAGACTAATCTTGATCTTTGTATGTATATGAGTTGTATATTTGTTGGATTCACATAAAAGCATGATAGATATATGCTTGGGAACCCTAGGTTGGGGGTTTGGTATTAAAATATGATATTAATGGGTTTAAGCATGATTTATGTTAAATCGATCTCGTTGTTGTCGTTTGAGAAGCACCAATTTAGAAAATAAGGAGTTCGAATTTTGGTTGGGTAAACCTTGAACAAATTGAGACCTTTTGGGTTGGTGAACTCAAATGGTTAACTTAACCTGATTTTTGGTAAATTAGGGGTTATGTTAACCTATTTGTATATAAATTTCATGAATTTTGAGAAAATAAAAAAAAATCATGAAATGGTGGGTTGGAGATTTGAATAAGTCGTATGAATTTTATGAAATATAAAAATCACGTAATGATTGATTTGGAAATTTTGAATTAATTAAATCCGAACGTAAAGTGAATGAGAACAAAGTGTGTTTAAATAGCTTAATCCTAAGTGTGTTGGGTGTTGACGAGAGTAACCATGTTTGGGTTGGACTCGCATTAGTTTTAATCTAAATGATCTAATTAAAGTACTATATGAATGAATTGAATAGTTAAGTTTGGGCACGAGTAGCTCTTCGGTGAAATACAAAAAACTTGCACAATGTAAGGTAGGCAATTCCTTCAGGTTAATCCCCATAAAAGCATGCTCTTGGGTGGCCCACTCATCAATGTTTATGAGATAAATAAAAAAAGGTGTGCTCTCTGTGTCGGGCTATAAAATAGGTATTTATCTATTGGGCCTCACGTGGCCCGATTGTGATAACTACGCCTAGGTTTATAAGCATCGTTTGAGTTTTGGTACTTAATTAAATCGAGAATAAGAATTGGTTTGGGTTTAAAAAACCTTAGTTAGTGGTTGAGAGTAATTGAAAGTATAAAAATCGTGACTGAAACTAGGTTTGCAAAACATTAATTGAATGGTTGGGAATTGTGGTAAATGTGGAAAGTAATTGGGAATGTGAAAATATTGGAACAGTTTGAAATTAATAAGGAAGAAGAAGACTAAAACCATGGGGTTGTGTTTAAAAATGGAGGCGATTTGTTTATGAAAATACAGTTATGTGAATGAAAACTTATTTGAAAAATGGACTAAGTTTTTAGAGAAGGTTATATGGTACATTTCACATAACCATCATCGCATATCATGCATTTGTTTATCTTTAAACTATTTCCTACATGCCCCATGATCATGTTGTTTAAAACATATTTCAGGTAATAACGGCAAGCATGCGATCAAATGAGAAAAACGGTCGTGGTGACCCATTTGATTGTATTGATTAGAATTATATATTGTTATCGTAATTCTTTTACTATATTTGAGAGTTTTTTTTTGGGTCGGTAGAACCTATTTTGTAAGGCTTTAAGGCCACATATTTATGTTTTGTATGCATGAGAGAATGTTGGGTATGCATGTCGGGTTTAAACTCCTTGGCTTTCGTATGGAATTCTATGATTTAAAGTGACAGTTTTCAAGTTTTGCAAAGTTGAAAATCATTTCAATGTTAAATGTACGTTTCCATTTCAAGTTTTGATTTATGGAAACCATGTTCAAAGGATGAGGAAAATGGGGCGTTTTTCCAACACTTAGAAAAATTTTTTAAACTTTGGGCAGCTTGCTCTCGGGTACTTCACCACTCAAGCGGTGGGGAGTCTGCTCAAGCGAACTCGGCTCAAGCGGACTCCACGGAGTGGCACTTTTTGAGAAACCTTGTTTTGGAAAAGGTTTTGTTAGGTTTTTTTAGACATTCCTTGGGGTACGAAATGGCTTATTTTGGGAATTATTTGCAAGTATAATACCTCTGGTTATTCTCATATTTTATATGAAGATTTGGCACTTTGTTTCGTTTTACCGCTAAAGACTCGTTTTACAAGCTCTTTCAGTTTGAGAGGTTTATAAACAGGATTCTTATCTTATTATCCGCATGAATTTTTATTGTTTGAAAATCGGGACGTTACAATTTTAGTTTCTTATCTTATAGTTACATATATCTTTCAGTTCCTACTTCAAATCCAGTAGTTCAGCTTTATTCAATTTCAATTGCAGGATTAGATTTAGTCTTTGTTCTTATTCGAGTTACCATTAGTCGCTGTTCCAATTTATGCTGATATTAATTCTAGTAAAACGTTGTTTCAAATTCAGTTTTAATTTCAGTTCATTTGTCATTGTAAGTTTCATTTATTTTAATTCAAAATGCTACTTGAAAATTGTTTAAAAGTTCTCTTTGTTGATGCAGAATTTGAGTCAGTAACTTTTGCTTAGAGCTATATACAATTTGGCTTGGTTAGGAACCAAGCTTAACGCAGTACAAACACATCTGGGCGCATTCATCTTGGTACGCTCGCACCGTATTATTAAGTCTTGAACAATCTTCAACACGAAATACCAACAATATGTAATTTTAAGTAATAATAGTTAAATATTTCCTAATTTTACAGCTTTATATATTTAGTTAATATATTTTTTGTATAAATAATAAACTCATTGAACTCTAGATAATAATTGAATTCAATCATATAAAAAATACTCAAAATTAAACTCATTAAAAATCCAACAACTTAATATCCTATTTGGACAACTTGCTTATTTACTTATTTGATTTATTTAGTTCTAATAAGTAATTTCGTTTGGTAAGCCAAATAAGTAAATTTTAAATCAATACGCAAATAAATTAATAAATAAATAAGTTAATAAGTCAAATAAACAAGATTTGAGTTAAAATTATTCTAAACATATCTACTTATTTAATATAATAAACAAATATAAACAAATAAAATAATAAATATTTTTTTTCTTAAATAAATATATCTCACTCTTAAATCACTTAAAAGTCAACTCCCACAAACCAACTTACTTGTTGGGTTAAATCAAACCATATGTATCTATATATATATATATATATATATAAAGGCATAGCACCCACCCTCGTCTTCTTTACAGAGGCATTGAACATGGCAACATGAATTTGGGGCAGTTTGAGAGGTACAACTGAGGACAGAAACTAATGAGCGTGACGGCAATGGCGAGGAAACATTAAATAATCTGAAAATAAGTGGTTCTGAATTATTATTCTTTCTTTTGGTAATTTAATTTTAAATTAAAAATTTTATTTTAAGTTATTTTAAATTAAATAAAAAAATATATCATTTAATAAAATTTAGGAGCTACCTAAAAATTAATACATTGAATTACATGATGCACGAAACTCTCATATATGTAGAATCTAACCAGACAAGCGGACTACAATAGTTTATAGTATATAGTTTTATTTTCTATTCGCAAAAATTTATTTTTACACTTTAAATTCGTAATTTCCAGGTCATACATCTACCGTTGCACCAAGACTTTTCTTATTTAGTTTAAAGTAATTTTAAGTAAAAAAAAATTGTGATAAATTTTTTTTTATTTTTACATAATTTCATATTCAATATAAATTTTATTTGATAAACCATGATGAGTAATTTTTAAAAATATAATTTTTATAAAAATATATTTATATAATAAAAGTTAAAATATTTTTAAAAATATATAAAAATATTGTAATGTTTGAAATGTTTGTAAGGTTTTTTTTTTTTTTTTAGCAGGATTGACTTTTTGAATTGAAAGTATTACAGTAATTTTACTTAAAAAAAATTAGAGTGTGAATGTGTATATTCTTTTTTTTTTCTTAAATTAAAATATAAATAAAAAATAAATTAACTTTTTTTTAAAGAAATTAAATACTATAATTTAAAATTTTGACCTTTTTATAAAAAAAAATTAGCTTTTTTTAAAACTTAAGGAGCTTAGCCACAAATTTGTACTTTTAATAATGATTTCGGCTTACTGTTGATAGTCTGGTCAATAGTACTACGTTGTTGATCTTTGTTAAGTTTGAATTTTACATTTAGGATATAGTTCATTTATTAATAAATTAAAATTAATTAAATATTATTAAATAACCAAATAAATTATATTCGTTTTTAAAAAAAAGGTAATATTAATTTTTTGTTTCAAATAAATATAGTTTATTTAGGTAATAAATAATGGTGGTGTTTTCACATTAATTTTATTATAACTAATAGCTTTCTGTTATTAGTTTTGATAATTAAAAATAACTCAAGCACTTATAATTTTTATAATTATTTTTTTTATAAATAATTAATATCAGCTCCAAAATTATATTTTTTCTAAATACTTATAATTTTTACTACAAATTAATTATTATTAATATTTTTTAATTATAATTTATAAACAATTAATTTAGGCCGGCAACACCAAACACCACCAACATCTTATCAATTTTATTTTTTACATAAGTAATTTACACGGTAAAATTTAGAAAAAGAATTGAACTAATTAAAATAGAATTCAAAATAAACAACCAACATCCGATCCAAGGGTGGCACTAAAAAATTTTAAAATTCTATTATTGCTCTTAAATTTTAGCTATATTTTATTTAAATAAAAAATAATATATCACCAGTCAAAACTTGTGCCCCTACTAAAAATGTAAAAATACTTTTAATATTTATATAGATATTTTTATTATTATATTTGTGCTCACATGAAAAATATAATTATACCTCTCGTATGCTTATAAAAATATCATTAAAAATGTAAAAATATATCTAGTACATGTATATTTTTATATTTCTCTTTTATATATTATTGTATTTGTACCCAATCTAATATAAAAAAATATTTTTCTGTTATTTTTGTAATCCTCTAAAAAACCAAATTGACTTTTAACTTATCACCTTCATTCTCTCTTTTTTCTTAATTTTTTATTTTGAACTTAAAATAAATTTATCGTGATCAACTATATAAAATATATATATATATATACATATATATATATATATTAGATTAAATTACTATAAATATCTAAATTTTAAATACTTTTATAAAAATATGAATTATAAGTTTTTGCACTTATTAATAAATATTTAAATTTTATATTAATTAATTATAAAAAAAAATATTTTGTTGTGCTTAATTGAAAAAAATTCTGTTGTACTTAAAATTGTGTCAATAAATTTTTTGATCGGTCACTGACCAATAGGACGATATTATTAGCTAGGCAACAACTGAGATGCGCAGTAATAATAATAATAATAATAATAATAATAACAACAACCGGCCAATAGGCGTGTTTGAAAGGTACAATTTGTAATAAACTCTAGCTTGGGGTTTAGGTTGTATGCAGGTGGGAGCATAGTAACTAAATGTGGACCCTTATATGGAGTGGTTATACTTTTTATCAGACTTCGCTTGGGTTTCAACTAACTTTTTTAGTAAATTTTTTAATTTTTTAGTTTTTTATAAAAAGGTAAATATAAAATGATGTTAAAAAGCCAACTAAAGCTAAATTAGTTGGCATTTTAAAAGGCTTTTAAGTATAATTTTTTTAAAAAAATTAGGCTAAACACAAGCTTAGGCTCTGTTTGGAATGTCTTAAAAGTTTGATTTTTAAAACGTATAGTTATTTTTTAAAAAAAATTTTAAAAAAAATTAAATTGTTTGAGATAATTTATCGTAGTATTTTTTTCGCTTTTTATTAAAATTGATTGTTTGAGATAATTTTTTTTAGTAGTTTTTTCATTTTTTTGGCTTTTTATTAAAATATTTAAAATATCTTTACTTTTAGCTTTTACATTATAATATTTGGGATATTTGTACTTTTTTTTGTGAATAAGGTTAACTTTTTTGATTAAATATATTATAATAATTTTGTTTGAAAAAAATTAAGGTGTTTAGGGGTTGTATAGAAATTTTTTTCTTAGATTAAGGGATGAAAAAAAGTTATTGTTTTTGAAAAACCAATTAGTATGACTTAAAAATCTACTTTTTTTTATAAAAAAGTAATAATAATTTAAAAGCTATCCCAAACTGCAGTTATAAACTTGAAACCAAATAATGACTTTTCTTGCTTTTGATTTTAGAAGTCATTTTTTTTTTTGGTTTTATTTTGTTATTCTAAAAAAAAAAAAAAGCACTACTCAAACTAGGCATTAGGAAGTAAATGTAAATAGGAAACTCATAGCTTATTCTTAAGGCTCTGGTTAACATGCAAGGTGTTTGTCAAAAAAATAATTTTTAACTTTTAAATTATAATTTAGCAAAAATTTAAAAACCAAAATCAAAAGGTGTGCATATAGCTTGTTACTTGTAGTTTTTTTTAATTATAAATTCAAAAATACAAATTTTATTATTTAAAATTATAAATTTACAACTATAACAAATACTTAAACACATCATTTCAGTTATAATTTATTTAATTCAAACATAACAACCACTGCCCTTGTTGAGTGGCAAGAGATACTCCTCTGTAGGATCGAGGGGTTGGGATAACTTGCGAGTCAAGTATCATTTCTTCTTTGTCAAGATTAGTTTTCATTAAATGTCCTTAGTGCCCTTTGTTAAAATATATAGCAAGGACTATATATTTGTATAGATCTCATTATTACTTAAAAAAATTAATTATAAATTATTTAAATTGTGCATAAATCGGGTCACTGCTAATATAATATATATATATATATATATAAGTAAAGCAAAAGCTTAATTGTAAGGGAATGCTACGTGTCTTTATAAAAGAATGCCACGTGTATTCCTTAACTATGAGAGAGAAAGAGAGACACGCATAAATATTGATTCAATAGTGGGCTGCATATTCTATAATGTGTAAAATAGAAATTTAGAACAAATAAATTTAAAATTGTAAAAGAAAACCTTTGAAACTAGAGTTGTAGTCTCTATATTTTTTAAATAAGATGAAATAAATAAATAAAAAGGTAAAAGCTAATGTTGCCTCATTATTTCTATAATTATTTGTTATCTTGAATATATACTAGCAATTAATCCAAGCTATGCACAAGATAAAAATAATAAATATAAAAATAAATTATTTAAGTATTTTTATAGCACCAAAATAAGTTACAAACCTTAAAATTTTATTTATTATACTTTTTAATAATAAATTAATTTTATTGTGTTTTTCTAAATAAATACAAATATTTTTTAACTTGATAATAATTTAACTTAAAATACTTGATAAAATTTATAATTGGACATTTGTTAAAATGGTAACAAAATAGTAGATAATACTGCTAAACTGTTAGGGTTGTATACTGAAAATATTATTTTTAGTATTTAATTTAATTTTAATAAAATTAATTTTTTATTTTATGATAACGTTAATGGATAATGTATGCAATATCATTTCTTTAATATTATGCATGGATGTTCTTTATTTTGTATAGTATTTAATATATTGTGTTGAGTACGGCTTGCACATAGAAGATAAGATTTTAGGTTCATGTAGAATATAAGTTTTATTTTTACAGTTTATATGAAAATTGGCATACCATCCGTACGATTGTAATATAGAGTTTTAGTAAACTTGTCTTGGTTATAAGGAATAGATAATAACGTTTTCTATTGTTCCGATTCTTTCTACTCGTATGTATTGAACTGGACACATTGGGTAATTAATTTTATATTGACCATATAAATTAATTCACACCCTAAAATTATTATAAAGAGTGCTTATGCTTTCAATCTTAAAATAATTATTGATTTGCGTATATTTAATATTCGTTATTTTGATTCATTAGAGAGTGCGATCTTATATGAGTCTATATTCCCAGTAAGTTGGATAGCGGTATTATTTATATAATGAATATTAATTATTGACAAAATTCACGTCTCGAATAATCAGAATTGACAGTACCTCCTTAAGGAAGCTTATAAGTTTTGACCGGACCAAACTCTGCAGGTAGATATAATTATCCGACGGTCAAATAAGTTAAGCGGAATGGTTAAAAAATTTCAAGATGCCAATTAAATTAAATTGTCAGTAATTAAATTTAATTACCGGGTATCAAGAATCTTAACATGGGAAGATGAGTTAAGCATTTAATAACAGGAACTCAATGCAAAAAGGTCTTGAGATTATGGCTTAGAGTGCAATTACAGTTCTTTAGTGGTGTGAACTATAATTTGGTGTTTTATAAAAATTATAGAAACCGCTGTAAAATTTTCATAATTATAGATATCGCTGTGAGGTTTGCTTAATTGTGAAAATCGCTGAATACGTCTCTGTGTTCAACTAAAAATATTTATCATAATTACTTTACAGGTCTCTACTATAGCCCTATAAATATGCGGGTAGGCCGAACTATATTCATAACTTGTATTCAAGACTAAAGCTGTGCAGGTTCTACCGGTACGAGTTCTCGAATGATTGTAACCCACATTACATTCGAAAATCACATAAGAAAATACAGTAGAAGGTCTGACAGAAGTTCCAACTCGAAATCAAAATTGTAGTTAGAGATTCGACCAAAAAAAATGTATTCTTCTAAATTAATTGTGATTACCTGGATTTTTATTTGATCGTTTGATATTAAAAGTGTTATCTGTAGCTCGTTTCGGAGTTTGCCTGTTCAGTTAATTTGTATCAAAAATTGTTTACAAAAACAAAGATCTTAGTAGTTTTGCCTCCAACAATTGATATCAGAGCCGTTTTATTTTTTATTTATTGTTTATCGATGGGTCAAATAGATTTAGAATAGTGCTAACTTTGTTTTGCAGGCGTTCTAATCTCGATTTTAGGTTCATCTATTTATTCATGTTTGATTGAATAGTTTGGATAATGATTTATTTATTTTTTAATCACGATGGTAGATCATGATATATTAAGTTTTTTCTAAATTGAATGTGAGTTTTCAGGACATAAGTTTCAATGTAGCAATAGTTTTTAGTTTTTAAATATTTGTTTAGTATATTTAAAAATAGATTGAATATTCAAAAATACGAAGAACAAGCGGCGGCACCGATGATGGTTTCGGCAGTTACGGGCCACGAATCACGGTAGTTTTTTCATAATTTTTTTGACTTATTTTTTAACTACGTTTTCTTTAATTTTTAGGCTTAAAATAGTATTAAAAATTGTCCCAAAAACATGAAAAAACTGGTTTAAAAAATAGCCCACCGGTGGCACCGCCGACAGCGGTTCGAGGCCATTTTTCGATAATTCTTTTGATATTTTCAAGACTAATTTTGAATACATTTTTTGGCATAAAATACAGTAAAATACCACTAGAAAACAGTCCAAAAGTGGGAAAAATAGCATCAAAATAGTACACAAAAACAGGTGGCGGCAGCAGCAACGGCAACCAGCAGCGCAGGGGTAGCAACTTACGGGGCTATTTCTGGGGTTTTTCGGGACTGTTTTCAAGGTGTTCTTCGAAGCAATATCTTGCTGCATATTTGTGCTATTTTTTCAACAAAAAAAGGAGCAAAAACACTATCGAAAAAAGCCTAAACAGGCGACTGTTAGGGGCGGCATCGGTAGTAACTTTCGAGGCTATTTTTCGGGATTGTTTTTGACTGATTTTTGACAAAAAAATATTACGTTTTAGAAGTTATTTTTTTAGTATAAACGGTATAAAAAATAAAGCACTGAGGTGGCAGCAAAAGTTACATGAAGGTGGCAGCACAAGGAGGCAGTGGCGGCGCCCCTTGTGGCCGGCGGTGGTGGCTTAGTCCGGGATTATTTTGATCGACTTTTTGATGTATTTTGATATTTTATATATATATATAAAGAATCATGATACAATTAGGATACAGAAAAATGACAGGAATGAAGATTATTACAGCCTATCTTCAACAGGAGTTTAAAATTTACTAGAGTTTCTATTCGATCATAAAATCGGGATATATACATATCGTGCATTTATATACATACAAACTATGTAGATGTTGTATATCTTTTTTATATTATCATGTTAATTTAATTAATTCAAAAAATTTGATTTTAATTAAACTATTTTGTAATAAAAAATAAAATTAATTTTTTTAATTAGATGAAATTTTTTTAGATATTTTATTTTTTTTATAAAATATCACGTTTAAGATGATTTTTTTTATAAAATCGGGTATCTTAAAAAAATGTAAAAATTAATTTTAAATTTTGAATTAATTAAATAAAAAACTATTTAATCTAGATAAATATTTATTTTTCAAAAAATGTGAAACAAAAAATAAAATAAATAAATACCTTTAATCACTACCTTTGCTGAAAAGCTGAAAGAAAAACTGTGAAAATAAGTACTTTAGGCTCTTGTGATCAGAGAAGACCTCGAAATGCTCACCATAAAGATAATGATGCCATGTCTTCAAAGAAAAGGCCGCGACTGCCAACTCCAGATCATGTGTCGAGTAGATTCTCTCATGTGTTTTCAACTGTCGGGATCTATAAGTTACAACCTTGCCTTCTTGCATTAGAACACAACCTAAACCCTCATGTGAAGCGTCGCAGTACACTGTGTAATCCAAACCCCGCTCAGGAATGATCAGCACTGGTGCACTGGTCAATCTCCTCTTTAGCTCCTAAAAAGCTGATGCACAAGACTCGCTCCATATAAACGCAATTCCCTTCCGCGTCAAACGCGTCATCAGTGCTGCGAGCCTAGAGAAGTCCTTCACGAACCGCTGATAATAGCCTGCCAAACCCAAAAACTGCGGGTCTCAAAAACGTTCTTCGGTCGCTGCCAATCTGTCACTGCATCAGTCTTTGACGAGTCCACTGATACTCCATCCTTTGACACCACGTGTCCAAGGAATCTCACATTTGTTATCTAGAACTCACACTTCTTGAACTTCTCATACAAGCGATGTTCTCTAAGAAGCTATAGGACAACATGCAGATGCTCCTCGTGCATCTCCATCATGGGTGAATAAACAAGAATGTCATCCATGAACACAACTACAAAACTATCTAAATAAGGATGGAAGATACGATTCATCAGACCCATAAACGTAGCAGGCGCGTTTGTCAAACCGAACGGCATAACCAGAAACCCGTAGTGACCATAGCGAGTCTAGAAAGCGGTCTTCGCTATGTCCTCGTCCCTAATCCTCAGCTGATGATACCCTGATCTCAAGTCAATCTTTGAAAAGCAGTACGACCCCCTCAACTGATCAAACAAGTCGTCAATCCTTGGCATCAGATACTTATTCTTCACCGTCACCTGGTTCAACTTCTTGTAATCTATACACAACCGTAACGAACCATCCTTCTTCTTTGCAAAGAGAGCTGGAGCTCCCCACGGCGATGTGCTGGGCCGCACAAACCCCTTGTTTAGCAACTCCTGCAACTACACCTTGAGTTCTCTTAACTCAGCCGGTGCAAAACGGTACGATGGCATAGAGATAGGAGTAGCTCCCGGAACAAGATCAATGGAGAACTTCACATCTCGACTCGGTGGAAACTCAAACAAATCATCAAGAAAGACGTCCGGATAATCGCACACCACATGGGGTAACACCCCTCGAACCCCAATCGGCTCATCCAACCTGAGAGCAGAAAAGAGAAAACCAAGTTCCCTCTAGCCCGAGCAACACTGGGCATAGACACCAAGCCCTCATCCCGATCACCCACAAAGTAAAAACAGTCACCCTCCGGCGTCCAGATCGACACTCTCCGTCACCCACAATCTATAAAGGCACGGTAGGTAGTTAGCCAGCCCATCCCTAGGAAGACATCAAACGTGATCATGTCCAGAATAATAAAATCAAACTCTAAACAACGACCGGCAACCTCTAGCACACAGGATCTACAAACAAGGCTCAGCGTCACACTCCCACTAACTGGGGTCTCCACATACAAGGTACTACCCAA